>NDGN011480835.1:0-15807 GCA_002564285.1 Tympanoctomys barrerae
AAAAAAAAAAGAGAAAGTGTTAGAAAAATCCTCCCTTGAACAAAACCTAGGCAACATTTTGGGTTATTTCTTTTTGGTTGTGTTCTGTAGCTCTATAGGCATCATGGAGATCAATATTTTCCCTGTGATTCTTACTTAACCTTATATTATTTTCATTTTTTTGTTACTGTGCCTAATACTACATAACAAGGATGGTTTTGGTTTTCAAATCCAGTGTTAGGGGTTGGTTTTGTTTATCTTTATTCAGAGGGATTGAGGCTCCGCCAGGTAAGTTTAGGGACTCGGCCTCACACGTGCTGGGTAACCAGAGTGATTTGTGTTCAAATTGAGTCACACTATGAAGAGAAATCTCTTTTTTTCTGGTTCAGTGCATATAAGAGGCCAATTGTTAAAATTCCTTTTTCATTGACCCATTTTCTTTCTTACCTCTGCTTTATAGTAAAAGAATTAAGGGTTTTTTTTTTTAATGTAGAAGGGAAAGAGATGTTGTGTCAGTCGCCAAACTGAGCTAACTGATTCTGTATTTTTGTGGCGGGTGTCCTCTGGCCTGTGTCTTGGGCCTTTATCTCCTGTGCAGGCACGCAAAGCACTGCTGGGCCTGAGGCCTCCGTGGCACGGTGCCCGTCCTGGGAGGCCGGCCTGGGCCCGCGCGCTCGTGACTGGTGGAGTGTGCCTGGTGGCCAGCCCCTGGCTGTGCTGTGTGCAGCAGAACGGAGGTTTTCTGGGCAAGTCGTAGGGAGCCCTTGAGGTAGTTTGCTGTGGCCTGACTTGCCGACAGCAGCCTGCTGGTGGAGGCGTGGCCGGTCCTCCAGGCCTCCAGGTGCCCAGGTCTGGGAGCAAGGGTAGCAGTGGATTTGGGGACTGTGTCTACTGGCTGATGGGCCCTGCTGGTAGCCCTGGCCACGGTCTGCATGCAGTTCTCAGGCTGGCTCCCATCTTTCCTGGGTATGGCTTCTGTGGGCAGCACCTGGTGGGGCTCCCAGCAGCCTGGAGTCCAGGCTCGCAGGCAGGCAGGGCGCACCCCTTCCTGGGAGTGTTTGGCCTCTGCGTGGACAGAAGCATTTGTTTGCAATAAGCAGTTGTGTTTTCTTCATAGACACTGTGAGGATTGGTCACCATTTTTAGAATTCAAATTATCTATTAAAATTAAAATGTATTCATAGAACCAAGAATATCAGTGCACCGAAGGAGAGCGTTGGCTGGGGAAGGGCGCCTTGTCTGCGTAGCCCTCGTGGGCGGGTGTCACGTGTCACGTCCCCGTGCCCTCCTCCCAGGGAGGACCCACTGCAGCTCATTCTCTCCAGGGCAGGGTGCCCGGAAGAGCTTTCCCCTGTGACTCACGGATCCTCCCATGTGTCTGGGTCCCTTGGCAGGTAGGAATTTAGCCAGGTAGCGTGAAAAGGGTCACTTCACTGTGCTGGAAACTGGGAACCTCACACTTGAGGGTTGACTGCCCTGGAACTAGAGCGCTGGGCTCCTCGTCCTGCCTGCTGGCCGTGCTGTCTGTGGGGCACTGTGATCTCCCGGTGTCCACCCCGTACCCAGCCTGGCTCTTGTCTCCTGTCCTGTGGGACCCCCTCCCCAGCATGTGCATCCCTGGTGTGGGGGCAGCACCCACAGCTTGCAGGTGCCGAGCACCCTGATTGCGTGGCATGGGGCATGTGTGGTGTGGATCTCACAGCCCAGCCCCAGGGCCCTCAGCAAGGCCGGGGTGGGCCAGGCTGCCCATAGGGCCTGCCCTCCTGGCTGGAGGAGGGTGTGGGACGGCTAGTGCCAACCCACCAGGGCCTGACCCTGCACCAGTGAACCCCTGACAGCGTGTGGGCAACCCTGGGCTTCTCTCACTCACCCCACCACCTAGGGCATGGACTGGGAGGAAGCTGGGCGAGGAGGAGACCTGGGGAGACATCAGGAGTATGTGCTGTGTCATCTGAAATATTTTGACGATTCTGGAAAGTGCAGTGATTTAATTTCATATATAATTGCATGAGGACCCATAAATTATGTTTTCTAAAATACCTATGACACTAAGCCGCACAATGAGCAGATAAAACTGATTTGTTCCCTGACAAATCAAGATCTATGGCACCGTTTTCGAGCAGAGCACAGTGAGCGAGGGGCTGTCAGGGTGGCATGACAACAAGGCGCTGTCACCGGGGCGCTTTCACACTGACACCGCGCTGATTTATCTCCTGGGCTAAAAGTTTTTAAAAACAGGCAGCGAAGCCTGCACTGACCTTGTGAGGCCGTGGACGGTGGCTGCATGGGGCCAGCTCGTGTGTGGTGCATGCAGGCGCTGCACACGGGGTGCATCTTCTCCCTTGCTTTACAAGAAGCTGACTGAAAGGGGCTCTCCAATTTAGATGTTAGGATTTATCAAACAAGCCCACTCATACGATAGACACGATTGTTCTTTTTTCTTGCTGTGTAGCCTGGGCTGGCCTTGTGCTCCCAGAGATCCTCCTGCCTGAGCCTCCCAGATCCTGGAATTACAGGCATGTGCAAGCAAGACTTGGCTCCAGCAAATACTGTTACACAAAATTGGAGCGATAAAGAAATAAACTGGGTTAAGATTGGGCAGTAAAGGCCTCCGGTAGTTTCAGCATCGTGAGATCTTTGTTAGTTCTGTGACCAGCTTCAGTGGCTGGCAGCAGCTGAAGCTTGATGTGCTGGTTCCCTGCAGAGCCTTCGGGCGCTGTGCTGAGGAGCAGCTGGCAGAGGTGGCTCAGCTCCTCCGCAGAGGGAGGGCCGCAGGCGGGTGCCCGGCTCTGGCTTTGCCATCTTACACTGGCCAGGGCTGCAGGACACACAGTCCTGCTGGGCTTTTGTCTCTTCAACTTCTGCGACTCAGTTTCCTGTTCTGTAATGTAAAGGTGACGGCCTCCTCAGAAGGCTGTCAGGAAGCCGGCTGGGCTGGGAGCAGATGGTGCTGTGACTGTCCCTGTGTGGCTCAGGGTCTTCTCTGCCTCTTCAGTCTCCTGCAGCTTCTGCTCCAGAGCTCCTCGTGCTGGGAGATGCCCCCTGGCAGGCTTCCGGGGCATCGGGGCCATTTCCGCTCCCTGCTTGAGAAATGCACAGGAGGAGGAGCAGGGCTCCACTGTCCCGCCCTGTGTCCGCAGTCTGACCAGCAGAGGCGGGCTTGTGTGTGCCTGGCATTCTGTCCTGGCCCTGTGACCGGGCTGAGAACGTAGAAGCGAAGGTGGATGCCAGTGTTTGTGGATGCCCAGTTGTGACAGCATGACTCGAAGCCAGCGGCAGCCCAAGGGCAGGGTCCTCTATGGACACAGGTAGCGCTTGAGGCCCCGCTTCCCTCTGGCTCTGTCCCTCCCTTCCTCTCCTTTTCCTTAGTATTAAGGGCTCCTGTCTCTTTCCTTTTTGGGGCAACGTTCTGTTCTTAAAATCTTCAGCACGAATGTCCTGAGGGGTAGCAGCCTTCAAGCCACCACCTTCTGCTGGCGGGCGGGCGGGCGGGCGCTGTGTGGGCCCGTGATGTTCTGGTGTGTGTTTATTTTCATATTAGAATCCCCACCCAAAAGCTAATAATACTCCAGGAAAAGTATAATTATGCAGGTAAATCTATCAAAAATTGCATGGTGCACCTCAAAGTCAAATATAATTATTAGTGGCGAGCCTTCTATTTGATAATTATCCATTCATAGAATTGTACATAAACTAGTGTTCTCAAACTTGTATATTTTAAAAATTCATTCAGTTTCCCATAGAGTACAGTCCGCTAGATTTCAGACAGAATAATCCACTCTGCTATCGTAGGACCACACCTACATGGAATTGACTGAAACATGGAAGCAGAACACAGTCCGTGTCTGCCAGCTCCGGCCTTGGGTACCACAGGCTCAGCCCCACCCCCACTCCCCTGGTTTGGGCTTCTAATTTGACTCCCCTAGTGCCTGCCCATGCTGTGACAGTGTGTGACAGTGACAGCCCTCTCTGCGGAGCCTCTCCAGTGGCTGCAGGGCATGGTGGGCCTTGGGGTGCGCACTGGTGTCCCTTGGGAGGGAAGGGTGGGGCCAGGTGGGGAGCGCTAGACGCAGGCCTGCGTGCAGCGGCAGAGACCAAGGCCTGGGAGCTGCAGCCTCCGCCTTCCGCTGTGGCAGTGAGCGGGCCGTCCCTTGCAGGGTCCCTTGCAGGGTCCCGTGCAGCCGCAGCGCCCCCCACACTCACTGTCTGCGGTGTTGGCTTCGGTGCTTGTCAGCACACTGCTGTTTCCATTTCATCCTGCAGGGCTGCTGTGGGTGAGGCCAGTGGTGGTGACCCTCAGCTTTCAGTGGTCTAGATGGCACCACTGAAGCCACTAGGTTGCCAGCGCCTCCTCGGCCTCCTTGCCCCGGGCCTGGTGGGTTTCCCTAGACGTCTCTGCAAACGTGGATGGCTCGGTGCCTCCTTGGTGCATTCCCGGTGTGCCGCCCTGTTCGGGGGAGCCTGGCTCCCCTCAGGAGTGCATGTTCCTCCCTGGTTCCCCAGCCTGGCTTCTGCTGACTGACTTGTGTCCTGCTCCGTGCTGTGGTCAGGGCACCTGCAGGGCCTCCCTGCTTGTCTCTGGGTGGGGTAGACTCGAGCCCCGTCTTTCACCGTTTAGTACGTGCATCTTAGGGCTTTTCTGTTCGAGTCCTTTCACTTGCAGGCTGTTCAGAGCCATGTGCTGTGTTGCAGCGTCCTGCAGACTCCCCCTGAGCCCGGTGCTGCCCTCAGGCATCCAGGTAGCTGGTCCCTGCACAGCATCCAGTGGAGTGGCCTGCGACCAAATCTTTCCTCATCCGAGTGTAACCCAAAGGGCTGATTTACACACCAATCCGTGTTCATGGCAGTGTGCACAGTGGGAACAACCCCGTGTGTGGGTGGATGAAGGGCACCCAGAAGGTCATGTACGCTGTGCGGAGTAGCGCTCAGCCTGGAAAAGGACGCTGCAGGTGCTGACATTGCTGCCAGCGTGAGCCCGCGTGGTCTGGGTGGCCCTAGGCTTTTCTGTTTCAAATTTGTTTTTGTTGTTTTGAGACAGGATCTTGCTATGTAGCTCAGACTGGCCTTGAACTCATGATGTATCCCAGATTTTGAACTTAGGGCAGTCCTCCTGCCTCAGCTTCCTGAGTGCTGCCATTCTAGGCTGGGCTGAACATCAGTTTTCTTGCGTGTAAACCTGGGGGCCTCGGAGCCCTTGAGTGCACGCCGTCCTGCTAAGGCGGTGTGGCTGTGCTTTAAGCCCCAGGGACGTCGGGACAGCACACGGGTTGTGGGAAGACACACTTTATCTGAACACATTTTCTCCCAGTTTGAATGAGCAGAGCCCCAGCAGTGGTGTTCCTAGTGCTGAAGGGAAGTGTGGTTGGCCCAGCGCAGCCCCGCCACCTCCTGTTGTCACCTCTCCCCTGCGGGGCGGTCGCTGCCGCTCTCACAGGCCAGGGCAGGCACATCTTTCTCCTTCCGAGAAGCCCTCCTCTTGGTGCCAGAGAAGACTAGCTTGCAGTGTGTGTGGCTTGTGTGTGACAGGGACGAGACCACACAGGGCAATCTTGTTGCCACCTAGAGCCCCAGGGAGAAGCCCAGGGCGGGACGGTGGGCTGACCAGGTGCCCATGCCTCCCCTCCCGCATGCTCTTTGGGGGCCGCTTCGGGACGTGTGGCCTCTGAGTCAGGCCTTGCCAGGCTGACTGGTCGGGAAGTCATGCTCCTCCTGCCTCAGCCTCCTATGAGCTGGCCCTTCCTGGGATCCATAGCTCTGTGACCACAGAGTCCTCCTGTCCTCTGTCCCTCCCTCTCTGCCTCAGCGAACTTCTGTTCGGTCTGCAGCCTCAACAGCCGCCCTGGAGTGAGCCAGAAGTCCTCAGTGTTTGGTTTGTGACTCAGGTTGCCCACGGGGTTTCTGTCTTCCATTCATTGTCCTTGGAGTGTCCTCCCATGTCCTGCCTGCACCCCATCCAGTGTCACAGCACTGTCCTTCTCTGGGCCACTGCACTCTGGTTACACAGGTGAGGGCCTCAGGGCTCTGCATCTCCTGCCCTCCCTGTCCTAAATTGTGCTGTCCCTAACTTGCCCCAGGCAGGGCCCATCTGCCCACACCGACCGCCTGGTCTCCATAGGATCACACTTGATGCCACCGTTCATCTGTGTGGTGACATTGCTCGCATCTGTGACCTTCCACGAGCTCCATTTTACTTGTAGACAACATAGCCTCTGCCTCCTAACTTGAGGATAAAAGGACACCCAGTGTTCCCTTGTAGCGCCCCATGTAGGGTCAAGTTGGCATTGAACAGTTGTTGAAAAGTATGTCACTATGCGGGAAAGCGTGTCAGGTGCCTGTGCCACCCCCCCTTGCCTCGGGCTCAGATGTTATCAGTGTGAACAGGGACGGGTCAGAGACTGTCACACATGTGGCTGTGACGTTGTGTCTAGGCCACCATCCTTGGAGTGTGGGTCAAACGGGAGGGAGATGGGCTTCTTCGAGGCCTGAATGCAACCAGGAAGCTATGGAGATGGCCAGAGGTTTTCTAGAGAGGGGTGTGGGGCGAGTGGAGTACAGTAGGGGTGCGAGGCAGTTAGGTGACCAAGGGGAGCTTCATCTGAGCAGAAGCTGCTCCGTGTCAGTAGTTGCTGCTTATTAGCAGATGCTTCTTGGACCTGTTTGATTAGAGAAAGATTCTCCAGGCATCTCTGCTCTCTAATGGAGCTTTAGAAGGAAGAGGCAAAAGGACCTTTATGGCTTAAAAACATGGACCTCTCAATTTTTGTATTTACAAAGGTGGGGTAAATGTTTCAGCAGGCCCTGGGCGCTGGCTCGGATCTCCCTTTACACTCACTAACTGCACGGTTAGGGTCGTTCCTCCCAGGCTCTAGCTCTTCTGTGGTGTCCGTATTGAGGCACCCTAGGCAGCGTGTCCCCTGCAGCGAGCCACCCGCATAGTCCATCCCAGGCTCCCGCTTGGCGCGGCTCTCCAACTGCAGCCTCCCCTCTGTTTGGAATTGGAAACCGCGACCTCCACCATTCCCAGCCTCCTCTGCGAAGAGGCAGCCAGGCAGGTGAGCCCACAGCCCGGCTCTCTGGGTGCAGAGGCCCTGGCCTCGGTCCTGGTGTGGCCTCGGTCCTGATGGAGTGGACTCCCAGTCGCTGGTGCTGAGGCAGCCGGGTCAGCTGGGCTCAGGTAGGCTTAGTCCTTCTGGAGCTCGAGACCCTGTGCACAGCCTAGAGCCCTGTGGCCACACATCTGGGCAGGGCTGAGCCCAGAGCCTCAGGTATCTCCAGTCCTCTCAGTGCCCAAGATTAGGTCTGGCTGACAGAGGCGAGGGGAAGGGGCCAGAGTTCAGGGAGGCCTGGGAGCTCTGGCAGGAGCAGGAGGACTGGCCTTCAGACTTCTTAAGCAGAGGCTTTCTCCTGTGCTGCTTTACCAGCCCTCCAAGGGCTTAACTCCTGAACCAACCGGGAGGAGGGCAAAGGCCTTGGGGTGGTCTGTTTGCTCCAGTCTGTCTGTGGGTTTGCCATTCACAGCTCTGGAGACCAGAGGGAAGAGGAGCAGTGAGGCTGGAGGTGGAGGGTGGAGGAGCAGAGGGGTGGCCGGCGGTGGCTGCGCTCCTGCGCTGTGGACTCAGTTTCCTCCGGGCACAGCCTCTGGTGTCCCCTGTCAGCAGGAGCTGAAGCCTCTGGCTGAACTTAGGTCTCCTCGGCCTACACCTGCGGTGGGAGGGCTCCTGCTCTGTGGCCCAGCTTTGCACCAGCCCAGCAAGGTGCGTGCAGGCCCGGCGTCCACTGCGGCAGGCAGGAATCTTGGCTGGATGTTTTTTAAAAAAGAGGCATTGAGGGCCAGCCAGGTAGCCCAGTGGATTTAAAGTGTCTGCTTAGGCAGATACAGGGACCGGGGCTCGATCCCTGGCGTGCCATGCTGGCCCTGTCCCAGGGGCAGGCTGAGACGGTGGTTCAGACTGGGCATGGTGGTGCGGGCCTATAATCCCAGCACTCTGTAGGCTGAAAAACGGGAGACTCACAAGTCTAATCTACATAGTGAGACCCTATAGACACTGTACTAAATACATTAGAAAAAAAAAAAAAGCATTGCAGATACAAAGTTGGCAGGGTCTTAGGCTGCCACAGATTAACTTAGCCACAACAAGCGTGTTCATTGGCCAGTTTGTCCCCCGGGCTTGATTTTCCAGGGCTCTGAGTGGTTGTCGCTGCCAGAGTTCTGCCCCTGTGGGAACTGGAGAGGAGAGAATCTGTGGCGCCTGTTCTGGCTCCTCATGTGCACTTAGATATTTGGGGTGAAAGGTGGATGCCACCCCAAGTCTTCATCACAGGCTGGCAGTGCGGGGAGCTGCAGGTCTGGGTCCCCTCCTCTGCCCTTCCTGCACATGTCACCCTCTGCCTGGGTGCTTTCCAGGTATCCTCTGAATAGAACCCTCTCTTAGGAAGCCGGGGTCTCTCTTCTCTTGATAAGCCTTTTTCTGTCGTTGTTTGAGATGAGCCTTGTCCTGCTGGCCTTGAACTCATGGTGAACCTGCCGCCTCAGCCTCCCGAGTACTGGGATTGCAGGCGTGTGCTGCTATCCCTAGCAAGGAGCACATTAGTTCTTTTTAGCAGATATTTACATTAGTAATCTGTATGAAGCCACTTTAATACAGTTGACTTTTTTGATTTTTTATATGAATTTAAGAAAAATCAAAATTTATAGATATATATGTCTATCATTTAAAAGTATATTTTGATTTGTTTTGTTTTTTTGAGGAATCGGGGATTGAACTCAGACCCTTGCGCTTGCCAGGGAAGTGCTTATTCTACTGAGCCNTCTCCCCAGCCCCTTAAAAGTATATTAATGAATATAGTCTTTGTTTTTTAATTTTATTTCATTTTGGCAAATATTTTAGCCCAGTGAGGATATTCAGAATCTAAATCATTTTGCCAGTTTATGTTGGCTTTGTGAAATGGACTCTGTTTGTAAGCATCCTCATTGAGTGATTAGAGGGGTGTTGGGCACATGGGGTGGGGACCAGGCCACCCTTGCTGGGGACAGATTTCCCACAGTTCAGGTTCCCGGCTGCTGTCGGGCCCCAGAGGTCCTCAGAGGTGCACAGACCCTTCCGCCTCACCTGTGGCCTGGTGAAAGGGCATGGTTTCCTTTGGGGTTTTGCTGTTACACTGAACTATGATTTTTTAAATTCTGAACTCCGAGCTAAAAGTTGTAGAACTTTTCTGCTTCTTCTCAATTTTGTTTATTGCCACCAGCTCTCCCACATCCTGCAGTGCTCTTGTCAGCAGCCTTCCACTTGTTAGTAGTAACTATACACCAGGCCACAACTTTGTGTCCTCCCTCCCTGCCTCCCTCCCTCCCTCCCTGCCTCCCTCTCTCCCTCTTTTGTGGTATTAGGGATTGAACTCAGGACCTTGCACTGCAAGTGCTTATTCTACTCTGCTATCTCCCGGCCCTCTTGTTTCTTTTGTCACCTTCAGGGCTTCGCTGTTGTCCTAGCATTTCTGCCTTGAAGTTTCTTTGTTCCACAGAGGTGATGCAGTGAGGTAGCAGCTGGGGCTTTCTGCCACCTCTGTCCTTCTGCCCGTGTGCTTTACTGTGCACAGCAGTCTCTTTCTGGGTCTCACCCGCCGACTCATGAAATCCTTGTGCAAGCCAGCAGGTTCCGGGGCGACCTTCTGGGCCTGTGAGTCTTCGGCGAGACGCTTATCCTCAGTGGCTTTCCACTTCCCTTTGCAAAGCGCTTCCCTGTGGCATGGCGGCTGCAGGTGGAGACTCAGACCCGCCCCTCCTGCTCTGGAGACTTGTCTGCGGGGCTGTCTCCACAGTGCACCTGTGAGATGAGGTGCGGACTGACTCTCAGGGCAGAGGTGTGATTTTGGCTCCAGGAGACGCACTGTGCTCTGCAGGCATGCTGGCTGCCACCCAAGTCTCTCTTACTGTTCCCAAAGGCTCCCCGTCTTAGTCCACACAAGGCCACCCTAGTAGCACAGTCACCAGTGCCCTTCCACTCGGCCCCTGCGCACCTATTTACAGCAGCCCGGCCTCAGGCCGCCCTCAGGTCTGGCCGCAACAGTGCGGCCTTCACCATGAAGCACCACTCCACGATGAACGGGAGTCGTTTTGGGAAATCTGAGACTGTGACGTGGAGAGTAAAGCGGCGAGCTTCCTGTTGGCACGGTCTCTCCTACAGGAAACCTGAAGTACAAGTCACTTAAAGGCTGCAGAAAAGATTGGCAGGGCACAGGAGAGACAGACCTTTGGAGGGGATGTACCTGTGGCCGAAGGAGATGGGGGGAGGGGAAGGGTGTGCCAGCCTCACCTCGCCAGCCCCACAGGGAGCGCAGGCTGCGCGCCTGCTGTAGGAAAGCCGCCTCCCTGGCCCACGCCCGCCCTTGAGGCTTCACGCTTGCAACCGGTGGCCCCTGAGCATCCCCACCTGCAGACCACACTCATTTTTTCCTTCAGCTCTGTGCTGTTTTCCTGCACGTCCCCCAGGGGCACCACTACAGTCATCTCCAGGAGGAGCTGGCATCTGTCCAGTCCCACGCCCAGTGCGCAGCCTCCCCACCCCCCGCAGTGTCCGCAGCGTCCTCCAGGGCCAGGCTCCTGCTCTCGGTGGGCCCAGCCCCGCAGGTCGTGCTTCCTGCTTTGTCACCAAGGACAGCCTTGTGACAGCGAAACACGTCATTAGCGTGCAGGGCTGGGACAGAATGAACTTAGAAGGAGGGTTGCGGGCCTAGTCCTGACATCCGCGGGCTTCTCTGTCTGCATGTGCACTTTCTGCCTTGCTCGTGTGTTAATTATAAGAACTCGGCCTGGATTCTCTTTGTGCTGCGCGTAGAATCGTAATTGCGTTTGCAGCGAACCACAGCATATCATGCACCCCAGACTTGCAGCCTCCATATAATGCAAGAGTAGTTTTCTTTCTATCTAGGATGTGTTCTAAATTTGTGGTTCTGTGTGTGAAGGTTCAGGGAACTCTTTTGAGGAAACCACTCTCCTGCCTCTTGCAGTGGTGCCGGGTGGTGTCCCCTCTTGCCCGTGGCCTATCCCCGCTGACCCTGGGGACCTAGCCTATCCTGGTGTCCAGAGCTGCAGTTCGGCTGTCCTGGTTAGCACAGGGTCTTTCCCAGATGCGCTGTCTCAGTCCCAGAGCTGCAGAGTCCTTGTCCTCAGCCCTGCAGTTCCTGTGGAGCCTGTCATGTCGGGCCCTGCTGAGGTGCTTGGCCGACGAGCAATCTGCGGTGGCCCAGACCACGTTGTCAGCATGTGAACGTGGAGTCAGGGGACAGGACTTTCTGGGCTCACGCCTCCATCTCTGCCAGAGACCTTTCGGGTTGCTTATTGGTTTCTCCTGATGCAGGATGCTGGTCACACTAAACTGGGCTTTACGGTCCATGGTCCCCTCCGTGCCTGCTTGCTCTGATTAGTCCTGGTCCCTCCTCAGGGCGCCACAGCAGAGGCCTCTTCTTGCAGGCCCTCCCCGAGATGTTGGCCAGAGAAGGCTTCCTTTACCTCCACTCCTCCTGACATTGGGACCCAGAACTCAGGATTCCAGCCTGGAAAGGGCTGGGTAGGCATGGGGCTGAGCTTCAGGAACATCATGGTTTCCCAAAGTGACCAGAAGGACAAGAGGACAGGAGATGGTCCAGGGTTCTACTTGGTGGCCACCGCCCTCTGGGAGCCGCGCCCAAGGGCAAGTCGCGTTCTAAACACCACCACTGCCCAGGGATGTGTGTGATTCTACAAAAACAGGTTTGGTTTAGAGCATTGTTTCACTCAGTGGCATTTTGAGTGGGGACAGAGAACAGCATGTGAAGCTCACCCTCCTGGTGCCCTGATGACCACCCAAGATGCTTTCTCTGTGCCTAGTGCGGTGGTGAAGGTCACTTTTGACTCTAATGGCACATTTGTGTTCTGTGTCTCGGTTTGCCCTTCCCTGGGAGTTTTCTCACACTCTCTAATCAGTGCCTGCTGTTTTGATCAAGGAGGTGACAGTCACCGCAAGCGCTGGCAGTGATGCCCAGAGGTGCCCGTGTCTTGCCTTCTCCCCTCCACACTTTCCCTGCTTTGGCTGTCCCCCGGGTGGGAGCAGGTTGGGTTCTTCTGCCTTGGCGGTCACCTTTGGTCTGGGGGCGGGAGTCGGCTCCCACCCTCTGCCACCATCACCACAGGCTTCCCATTCGGCCACCCACCCTGGTGGTGGGGTCCCGCTAGGGACCCCATGGCCTCTAGTGCCTCTGCCTTTCCCACTGTTCCTGGTACTGTGACAGTGATCCCCGCTGACGGACGGCAGCCTCTGTCTCCTAGTTCTCCACGACCCTGGTGTCTTGGGGTCCCTGTGTGGGCGGCCCAGGGTCGTCCCAGTAACCTACCTGCAGGCTTGCTTCGCAGGATTTCTCCTCAGCCACTGCGTGCTCAGGACTTCTTCTTTCTGCCTCTTTGGCAACATCATAACTTCATACTTGTAGCTAAAGGCACCTCCGTTGGGGTTCCTTTTCTGAAAATAGACAATAACTTTTAGCTTCTTCGCTCCTTGTAGGGACTGAACTGTCTCCATGAATTGATTTTCATTTACTATTATGCACTTCTGTCACAGTGTGGACTTTTTGTGGCTTCCTAGTGGTTGATGGTGTTTGCCATAATTTGCTTAACCTTAGCATTTGTTTTGGGCATTTAGGTCACTTAAAGATTTTTTTTTTTTTTAAATAAATACCATTAGCAGGGGCAGTAATGAGGTCCAAGCCCAGAGCCTTTGCACTGAGCTATTTCCTCAGTCTTATATTCCAGTTTTTGAGACAGAGCTTTGCTAAGTTGCTTGGGCTGCTCTGGACCCTAAGTCCTCCTCCCTCAGTCTCTCAAGGGCCAGATGATGGTGTGTGCCACCACGCGGGCTCCAGGCGCTGCTGTAACGGACATTCTTAGGTGTGTTTAGGTGTTGTTCTCCTTTTGGTTAACTGAAGCAATGGACGGGAAGTTTTGAAGTCTGATTCTATTCCTAGTTGACATGGGTGATTGGTTTTCAGTGACATAAAGTGCCGCTTGCCAGGTTTCAGATTTTAGGTGTAGTGTATAGCTTTCTTGTAATTAGTTGCTCTAGAGTGAGGAAGGAGTCTCTGCATGTGGCCTGGAGCTGGCAAAGCCTTGCTGTCTGGAGTAAGGGCCGGCTGAGGTCTGCAGCCTCCTCGAGGCTGGAAGCCTTCTGTGGTAGCGGGTGGAGAGCTCACGGCAGTGTGCCCCTCAGTGTTGCGGGTGCCATGTTCCCCAGAGAGCCCCAGGGCTGCACCTGTGTGTGGACGCTCCGGCAGACAGCCTGGTCTCCCCGCTTCTGCGTGGGAATGGGACCCCGGGCTGTCAGACTGTGTCCTGGCGCCTGAGCACTGCGCGACCAGGAGATGGTCATGGAGCCCACGTGCCAGGCTCCGCCTTCGGGTGGATTTGGAGCGAAGTCCCCGTGTGCCCGCTGCAGCCTGGCACTGCCACTGTCCCTGTGTCCCGGCGGCCCCCCCGGATCATATGCCTTGCCCAGCTCTGCCCAGCAACAGGCAGGCCCTCCATGTGCGGCTGCTTCCCTGCCCCCCCCGCTGCACTTCCTCGTGGTGGCTCCCTGTCCTGTACCTTGCCCTGCCATCTTGAGCCATGTCTCGCGTGGTGGGTGGGTCTGGTAGACCCCTTGTGAGGTGCCAGGTCTGTCCCACTAGTGTCCTTGCACCCAGAATATAGGTGAAGGCGTGGGAGAGCCTAACGATGCACTCAGAAGAGAGCATCCGTTAGCACTGCATAGCCTTCTACATTCAGGAGAAACTCGTGCGACGTGGGGTCCCGAGAGCTCGGCCGGCTTAGTCACCGACGGAGGCCAGGCCCCAGGGCCGCCTCTGGCCTGTCGGAGTCTTAGTTTTAATTCAGAGTGACCCATTTATTAAATGAATCTATCTGGGGTTAAGTAGTTATTACAGACTGGTTTGATCTCAGGCGCTTATCTAGATGTTAAGGTGGAAAGACTGAGGTGAGGTGACGTAGGAGAAGTAGTCTCAGCGTAGTGGGAAGAGTGTGGGTTGCAGTCATAAGAACCGAGTTGAAATAGTCGCTGCGGCGCTTGTTAGCTGCGTAATCTTGGGAAAAGTTTTCAATTAGCAATAATCGCGCCTCGGATAAACCTCATTGGCTACGATACTGCCACTGCGCAAAGCTAGCTGTGTAATCTTGGGAAACTGCTTAACCTTTTTGTCCCCCCGTGTTCTGGTCTACAAACTGTGGTGATAACACTCACCACGGGGACTTGCTGTGGAGAGTAGATAACAAGAGAGGAGGATAGCAAGGTAACGCGTGTCAGCTCTAGCCCGGTGCCTGCCACCAGTGGGACTTGGCCTGCACCCTGTCGCAGCTAGGGCCTGTGGCCAGGTGCTGCGGTTTTCCCGGCGCAGCCGGTCGGAGTCTCTCTGTGCAGTGATCTGAGGGTGAGGTGGCCTGTGCAGACCTTATCGCTGGCCAGCCCCAGGAGCTGCCTCGGTGCGCAGAGCCAGTCCCGGTGAGGGAGCCTCAGCAGGTAATGAACAGAGTCCCACGGAAGCGCCGGTGATGGGGACAGTCCTGAGGTCCCGGGTCCTGCTGGGTGGCCGTTGGGTGGAGGCCGAGCAGTGGGCAGCGAGTGTTCAGGAGTGCTGTCGTCTTCTGCACGGTGCAGTGGCCAGCTCCCCAGGCAGCAGGCAGAGCGCGATTCCCTCCATGGCCTGTGCGGCAGAGTTGAGCTCCTCAGGTACCAGGGTCCGTGCCTCACAGGTGACAGCTGAGTGACCTTGGGCACTCTGACGGTGCCATAGGGTTTGGTGCAAGCATGTAGCCTGTAACAGGAGCACATGTGCAAGGGCTTTGCAGGCTCATGGATTCCCCCTTCTGTGCACCCAGAAATGACTGACGGCCACTCTCAACTGAGGTCCATCTCTGTGTGTCCTCACCTGTCCACACAGGGTTTTCTCACTTTGCTAAGCATTACCTGCATCTTTAACTTTAGAAGGCCAAAGGCTGGCTCTTCATTCCACTTCACTTTATTAGAGCCTGTCTTGGCAGTGGAGGGGTATCCCTCTCACAGGGACAGCGTCCTCCTCCCTCAGGGCTTCTCGGAGCAGCCAGTCATCTCAGTTCTTCATCACCGTCTTTCTTCATCCCAGGGGTGCAGCAGGTGCAGCTCACCCTTTTTCACTGCCGAAAGGTACAGAGAACCTGGAACCCAGTCATCTCATGTGATCCCTTGGTGGCCCACAAGAGACAGCCATGATGGGAGGTGGGTGCCAGGGTTTCTAGCATAACGCTGTAGGAAGGAAGTGTTCAGTGTGCCTCCCCCATTGCTGGGGAGCCCCGGAGGGCAGATGAATGGAGGAAGCAAAGCAGGGGCCCATGTACCCTCCTCTGGCTGCTGCACTCAGGCGCCCCGAGCTCCGCACAGTGTCCTGAGTGGCGGTTTTGGGGTGACATGTTTGCCGCCTGCCTGCATCGCCTATCTCCACCCCAAGGTTGTGTCCCAAGTGCCTGCGGCCACCCTTTCTCTCTGCCTCCTGCAGCAGTCCTTACTCGCCAGCACGCAGGTGCCTCCCGCGGCTCTAGGACACTGCTCCTGAGCGGGTGACAGTGACAGCATTTCTCAGCTGCTTCCTGACGCTGTGTGCGGGCTCATTTGCCCTGTAGAGCAGCCTCAAGAGCCTCATCTTCAAAACCAGTGAGGATTGCATTTTTTTCTTAACAAATGTGTCTGCTTTTATTTATTTTCTTTTTTAAAATTAATTTTATTGAGAAACAAATAGCAACAAGACAGTTTCAAAACAGGTTAGTAGGACAGT
>NDGN011480838.1:0-22094 GCA_002564285.1 Tympanoctomys barrerae
TTACTATCATGGGACCTCTGTGTCACACAGTGATGTACTAGGCCCAGAACTACTACAGCCCTGGTTCTCAGGGCAAGCTTGAGACACATACGCTGGCTGCCAGGCCTAGCCTGACTCAGCATAGCACAAGGACGCAGCGTGCAGCTATTTCTTGGACCAAGACATTTCTCAGTCCTTTTCAAGACTTGGCAAAGGTACCACACTCCGTTTCCCCCGAAACTGTGGCAAAGCCCAGACACTGGTGATGAGCCTGTGGCACGTGTGCCATCATGGGCTATTTGCACCACTGAAAGCTCTAACAGGTTTTGCCACCAAATGGCCCGGGGTTTCTTTCCCAGATTGAGGAGGAGCTATGCTGAAAATGAATCAACTTGTAAATGGAGTTGCAGGTACATGCCAAACCAACTTGCTCAATTAGCTCAGGCATCAGCCCTTTCTGTGAGGGCCGAGGAGTAAATGCTTTATGATTTATGTAGGCCGTGAGTCTCTTTTGCTACTATAATACTCTCTTGTTGAGTGAAAAGCAATTGTAGAGAGCATGTGAATGGGCAATTCCATTGACCTACCTATTATTGCCCTTCTAAGTATTTTCCCAAGTTAAAGTATCACATTACAGTGATGTGCACACTAGGCTTATCACGGCACAATTCACAGCAGCAGAGCCTTGGAAGGGGCCTGCATGCCCATCACCAGATGAGCGGATAAAGAAAATGTGGCGTTTATACAAAATGTGAGTTCTGCTCTGCCACAGGGAAAGATGAACTGGATCATTTGTAGGAAAACAGATGCACCTCGAGACCGTAGTGCCAAGTGAGGTAAGCCACACCCACAAGCCTAAGTATCACAGGGTTTCCCTACAGGAGCAACTCAGATTATAAAGAGCAAAGTGAGAGGTAGAGAGTAGGAAGTAAGGATGTAGATCTTTCTCAGATGGAAAGAGGAGCAAGAGATGGAGGGAAGGAGGGAAGGAAAGGAGACTGGAAAAGGGAATTAAAATGTATTATGGCCATGTGCCAACTCTAAAAAGGAATGCAGATATTATGTACTATAAGCATGTATTTTTAAAAAAGTCTCTCATTCACACAAATTCAAACTTCATAAAAGACTTACACGGTATACCTTATATATTCTCATATGTTATAGCATCATTTTGTTATAAAATAGTCCTTTGCTTTCAACTATTAAGAAGTATAAAAGCATTCTTAACTTGCAGGTCGCATATAAACCATAGCACACAAGTCTGGGCTGTGGGCTATAGTCTGTCCCTCACTGATCTAGCCCAAGCTTCTCATCTCTTTTACTGAGAACTAAACTGAAGACCAGAGAGGTGAATTGATTCAGCCAAAGCCACACAGCAGATCAATGACAAAGGCCAAATTAGATCTCAAGTCTTCAGCTGTTAAAATACACCAGTTCTCTAATGTGCAAAAATAGAGTATCCAAGGACCATCTGAGAGGCCAAAGACCTCGGAGTTTATACTCCACCGTATGGGTGCATAGTAACAGAGAGCCCGACAGTAGTGCCTGTTTCCTAGTAACCGCAGCCTCTCTGATGAAAGATTGCTCTGACTTGTTATTTATAACTTATTTCCCCACAGAGAGGGTAAGTGGTTTGATTATATTTAGTTACAAGAGCCAAGGAAATCCTGAGCTACCATTTTAGAATAGACAGATTTTACAGCCGCGGCTGCCGCAAGTTGAGAGAAGACAAAGAAGCCGCCTTGTGTGGTGTTGTCCCTGTTACTAACAACAAGGGTCATGTAGAGCGATCACTGATGGCCTGACACATGACAGATGGGTGAGGGGCAACAGGGAGGAGAGGGATCCTATTTACACTCTGCAGAGAGGAGGGCACCTTGAGGAACCTCTCAGCCCCTTCCTGACGTGAGCGGCTGCAGTCCTGCCTCACTTGCTCACCCTGTTAGCGCTACTTTGCTTCTGCCTCCTGGGATTCCCTTCCAGAGAATGAATTCCACTGCTTCTCAAGGGGCTTTCTTGGTTCCACAGGAAGCTGAGTAACATGAAGTCCCAGGAAAGAGTGGGACACTGTATAGAACCACAAGTAGCCTAAGCAGAGGAGATCTCATAGTCCCTAGTCCAAAGATTTCAGATAGAATTAGGCAGAAGTGACAAATTAGGTGAAAGTCAGAACCCGCAAACCATGCAGCACTATGCAGAGATTATGTAGCAGTGTCTATCCATATAGTATGGCTACCTCTTGGGCTCAGGGAGGGAAGTGCCTTACCTACTATCACACAGCAGAGCCAACAAACCAGATCTTGTCACTCAGCACCTCTGGACCTTTGTGATGCCTGATCAGCCCCTAAGATATCAGAATCAGCAGGTGGAGAGATAAGAAACACCAGCAGGATGAATCTTTTTCTCCTTCTGCCCACAAATGGAACTAGACAACTGCTTATCATTGCACAATACAGGAAAATAAGAGAAAGCAGCATTTGTCAAAATCATAAGGCACAGAAAGAGAGAGGATAGAATGGAGGTCACTGGAGGCATCCAGATGAACTTCTAACCTGTCCCTTACAGAACATGGTTCTCATGTTAGTGGCTCAGTACACATGACTGTGTGTTCTTTGGACAAAAGACATGAGCAGCCCACACAGGAATGTCGCATAGTCTGAAGCAATGAGAATTAATATGATTTGAGGTGTGATTTATTATATGTACATACTTTTCAATGAGCAGCTACAGACTGCTGAAAGTATAACCCGTTATTAATTTAGGAGCAAGTTGGATGCTGCCCTAGTGGTGCAGCTAGTGGGAGGGAGATGGACCACCCCAGGCAGCATGTATTTTGGCCAGTATTATTGGCCAAAAGGAAAATTATGTAATAATACTTTAGGGTTCTTTTGAACTATATTTGATGTCAAGCTAAGGTTTCCTACATGTGCCGAGTGCAGCAGCACCTCAGCCATCTGACTGCTTACACCCTTCCATGTGTCCCACCCTTCCATCAAAGGACTGCCCAGAGCGGCACAAACTCTGGCCATGCCGCTGCCTTTCAATTCTGCACTAAGTGCTCCTTCCCATCCCTCCCCATGACTCTGAAAGGCAGTAGCACATGCCAAGGCAGCAAGGGCTGGAAGAACACTGGGGGAGTGCTGCCCTGACTCACAAGAGCAGACTACCTCCTTGGTCCTGGTTAAACCAGGAAGACAAGCCCTACAATAATTCACAGTATTTGTGTTGTCAGTCCTTCAGAGGGCAGAGACCTCCCACCACCCTGAGTTTCCATAACACCTCGAAGAGGTCATCTGGGTAGGAAGTATCACAGATCCTAAGTGAAATAGCTAAAAGTCACTTGATACTTGCTATGTGACACTGCTATAAATACTTCTCAAGTGTGTCCTAATGACTTCTCATAATGACCCAATGATGTAGTTGTTATTATCCCTATTTTATAAGAAGAGAAACAGAGGCACAGAGGTGAAATCATTGGTGCAAGATCACTGCCAACCAGTAGACATGGTGGACACAGCTTGCACACAACAGCCTACAGTTCTGTGGAATATTCTCTTCTTGAGTGTGGACTTGGCATGGGTCTTGTTTCTTACAAAAGAATATGGCAAAGGTGATGTTGTGTCACCCATCATGCTTTACCCATATGACAAAGGAGAAGGGGTTGTGAAAATAGACTTAAGGTCCCTAATCAGTTCAACTTAGAGTTCATCAGAAGTAAGGTTCTACCCAATCTAATGAGTTCTAAAGGCTTTCCCTAGAACCAGAAACAGCAAGAGGAAGAGGACCCCTTCTTCCTGTTCGTCCTGAAGAAACATGTTCTACCATCACAGGGAAATTAATGCTGTTCAGAGAGACTAAATAACTTCTCCAGGGTAATGCCGTCACAGGAGAGCGATTGAGATTTGACCCTGGGCCTGATCCTTACCTTCTCCTCTCTACACGCCCCAAGAACAAAAGAAGAAAACATCAGCCATCTTCTATTTTCCAGCAAGTTAACAGAATTCTCTGAGGAAGGAATATAATTAGGAAATTTCCATTACACAGAAAGTAGAACTAAAGAAAATAAACGATAATTAAAGCATACAGGATTTAACTTAATCCTGAGGAAGAGCTTTCCAGGGGTAAGGTTAATTAAATACTAAGGAGATTTTGTATTTGTGAAAAAAAATCAAAACCCTCTAAAATTCTGCTCCCAGCTTTCTTTTATGAAGCATAACAAGAAGAAAGACTTGGAGTAGTTTTACAACATAGGTGAAATACCTCCAAGCCCAAGGTTTTCACTATATAGTCAAATTGAGTACCTGATTCTGATGATCAACTATAGATTTTGGGGAGACTATAACAGATGTTTATAATTTTAATTGTATAGTTTAAATTGTCACCTACCAAATTTCCAAATTTGGAGTACACATTAGCTCTTCTTCTTGGTATCAACAGTATTATTTATTAAAATTATTAACAATAAAAAAGCAAATAGCCTGTGGTGGCTTGCCAACTGGTGGTCAATCTGTTATACCCAGCTGGACTGAACCAATGTGGTGCCGATGTAGGAGGCCACCTGAGGCTTATTACTGGCAGAGAAAGAGGCAGAACTGAAGGAGAGGCTGTTGGGGAGCTGTTGCAGCTGTTGGAAGCTGCTAGTTCTCTTGGGCTATCCTGCTGGAGGACCTGTCATGCTGGCTCTCCTGATGACCTTGGCTGTTCTGGAGGAGGAGCTCCAGACCTCGCTGTCACTGAGAATAGCTATGGTTCATTTGTGGGGAGCTCTGGTGCTTACCTTGAGCATTGCTTCCTGGCTCCAGTTCAGATCCCTCAGCCTGCTAGTGCATCCCACTGGCACAGACTTTCTAGCTTCCACCACTGACCTTTGGGCCCTCCCAGCACAGATCTGTGAAGCAGACCTGCATGAGACTTTGTTGTGGGCTCTAGGCCTTCAGTTGGCCTTGTGGGAGGCATTGTTATGAGCTCTAGGTTTTCGGCTGGAGTTGTGCAGGATATTAGGATCCAAGCACTCAGCTGGAGTCTTTGATCTTTAATGTGTGTGTAGGTTTCCTGCACTCTTTGTATATGATTCTTTGAGTGATTTATTATAAAATATGTGTCCTGTACTGTATTCTTCCCCTTGAAAAAACCCCAAAGTAGGTCATAGCCTTAGGTGCAGATTTCTGCATTTACACACTACATTGCCCTTCCAGATGAATGGCTTCAGACCCTCCCTGTCCCCTGCTGCCCTACTTTGTGGTTGCAGGAGCTCCCTTCTGCCAGGCCGCTGCATGGTACCTGCTCTTGTCTTCATTGTACCAGGTCTGTTGCTGCTGAGATCGCATACTCGCCCAGATCTTTGCTAAATCGGGGAAAGTCCTGGGACAGGAGCTTTGGGTAACTTCCGAAGCGGCAGGTAATGAATGTGAGAGCCAGAACATCACAATGTAGAAGAGGGCAGCCCAGGCTGCACCTTTCTGTACTCTCCACCGCCACAGCCTTCCAGGCTTGACCCAGAATCCCCAGTCCCATATTTTCTTTCCACTCTACTTCATACACACAGCTCAAATAATTCAACTGAAAAAAATACAATAGTCTCTAAAAAGACCAAAAGCAAACAAGGCAACTGCCCATACACACAGGTCTCCTGCTCTCAGCTTTTGGACAAAATTCCCAGGAAAGTGGTGGCTTCCTCTGCTGTGGAGGGATTACAGTTTTCATTTATTGTGAGTTCCAGGAACCAGCCCGTCTCAGCTACAGAATCTTTGTCAACATGGAACTGAAAAGGGGAAGAGATGTTGGGAAAACAGAAGACCATGAGCTCCAACCTGGGCAGAAAAGTGCTAAGATGGGGAAAGGATGCTCACCGACAGTGAGAGACGTGGCAGGGTGCACTGGAGTCCTCGCTTCTGATACAGAACCCAGAGCCTTGCGCGTGCGAGGCAAGTGCTCCAGCACTGAGCTACGCCCTCCCCCACCCCTGCCCGCACCAAGTCCCGTATTACAATCTTTAAAATGACTGTTATTATTTGATTTAGCTAGTCCACCTCTGAGGAGTAAGTCTAAACGAACAATGGGGGATAAATAATGTGTAAACAGCATGATGTAACAACTTTCAATATACAAAGATCTCAGATTATGTCCACTTTACAGATGAATGAAGTGATGCACAGAGATTAAATAACCTATCCTAGGCTTTAGTGGCAGTTATAGGTGAAGCTGAATCCAGTCATGGGAGAGTTGGGAGGCTGAAACAGGAGGATCACAGACTTCGGGCTTGGCCTCAGGGAATTTCGCAAATTAGTGAGACTTTGCCTCAAAATAAAATAAATAAAAAATTAAGAAAATGGATGAGGATATAACTCAGTGTGAAGGCTCTGTGTTCAATCTCCAGTACTACTCCATCCAAAGAAGTGAGGCTGTGACTGAGAGCCACACTGCCTGCCTCCTGGCCTGTCCTCTCTTATCCTCATGACACTGGTTCCACAGCATTTCTCTGTGTGCTTCTTCCTCTAAAGAGACCTGGAGCCACATTTTATTTGCCATCACATTTTCAAGTGCCCAGAGTGTAACAAATACTCAAAATATGTTTATTGACCCCAACAAAAAGATACATTGGTAACTTGACTAATCATTGAGATTTGTGCTTCTACCTTTAGAGAACTCTATGTAAATGAGGGCACAAACACAGCCAAAAAGTACACAAGACCTAATAATGATTCCTAAAAATACAGTTTTCTTAGCTGCTTTCTTTTCCTGGCTTTGAGTTGTTAAATAATTTAAATGGCAGATCTAGAATTTATTTTCTAATATGACTTTCTAAATAGGAAATTCTTGAACATTTCTCATTATTATGTTATTTGAGAGCAAGGATCATGTAATTTCTTATTTCTTTTGCTACACTAGTACTGCCTAATAAATATTAAATACTGATTCCATTAAAACTATACAATTAAAAGAAGAAAATAGTAATGCTTTTAACAAGGAGGATTTTTGGTGAGAAAAAGAAAAAGCGAGAATATATTCATGACTTTTATGTTTACTACAAAAATACCAAGACTAGTAGATAGCTATAGGACTTATGAATGTGAAATAGTTAAACTGCCACCAAAATCTGGTTCAAGAAACTGGTGGCAGAACATGCTCATGCCAGATTATTGACACCTAAAGCTACCTCTGGTTTATTTAGTGCCTTGTTGTTTTAAGGTCTTTGCAATTTTATAAACAACCAGCCGTGACTACTCAGATCACAACAAGCCCAAGTGGCCTTGTTACCTTGACCTCTTAGCATTGCAGAACCTTATACAACTCGTGCTCAGGAAACGTTTATAGAGAAAATGACATCCCAGTGGAGAGTGTTAACACTGTTATTGAATGAACTCTTAAGAGTCAAGGAAACTTTTGCTGGTAACCAGTATTTGTTTCTTTCCTTTTTTTTTTTTTTTTTTTTTTTAATGTATTTGGTATAGGGCCTCACTATATAGCTCGGGCTCATAGTGATCCTCTTGTGTGCTGGGATCACAGGCATGTGCTACCACTCCTGGACTTGGTCTCTGACTCAGTGCCGCCAGGGCCAGGGCCAGCACAGCATGTGGTACTGGGGATAGAACCCCAGCCCCTGCACTTGCCTAAGCAGGTGCTTAGTTCACGGAGCTATCTTGCTGGTGCTTATTTCTGATGAACAGCATTATATAAATCAGAATCCTCAAGAGGAATTGAATTGGAAACACACACACACACACACACACACACACACGTTCAAAATATTTAATGGTTGGGGTGTTGAAAATGTAAGCCAGAACAACAAGTGAGAGCCCTAGGGAAGAACAGATAGATGTTCAGGGTTTACGCTGAAAGGCATTACAGAGGCCAAATTCCTTCCCTTTCAACACACCTCACTCTTAAGGCCTTCAGCTGATTAGATGAGGCCCACCCACATTACGGAGAGTAATCTACTTTACTCACAAACTAGTGACTTAAATCTTATCACATTAAAAAATAAACACCTTCACAGCAATATCTAGTTTGGCACCTCAGTGGATGCCATACAGGTCCCATAGCCTAGGCACACTGACGTGGAAAACCAGTGAGCACAGCCATCGTTCCTCATGATGCAGCCAACAGAGAAAGAGGTAAGCTTCCGATTTGGTCCTTACATCCCTCAGACCAGCCCTTTTTCAATTGTACGAGATCTCTGTGTATTATGCTCTACTCCAAATCCCTGCTGGTCAGTGCCCTCCTGTGTGCTATTCCAACAGCAGTTGATGAAGCTTTCTAGGCTGAGCACAATGTTTTCCCTCCCTCTGGTAACATCCTTCTGTTCCACAAACACTTCCAAGGAGATGTCCCAGAACAAAGAGCTATCACCTTGTACCAGTATGGCATCTCTCAGCAGCGAATCATCTCAGTTGCTTGGATGTAGAGAGGTAATTGAAATCCTTTTGTTTATAAGTCTGTGTATTGGATTAAATGTTAATGTTACCTATACAGTGAACAAAAATACACAAAGAGTTCCACCTGCAATGAAAGTTTAATCACAATCTGATATCAGGGGCTCAGAGCGGGCTGCTCTAGAGTGGCAGTTGCGTGGCAAGATCACTGTGCTGCTCACAAGTGGGGCTCCAGCCCTGCTCCAGGCTCTGCTCCAGTCACCTCACCCTTCCTCAGCCAGACCTCCCGCTTCCACCATCACAGCTTCCTCCTCTGGCTCCTCACATTGCCCAAAAGGACATGGAGGTCTCCAGCCAGGAGCCAAGCCCGCTAGAGTTGGATTTAGAAGATATAACTAGAAAAATTTTATTTCTTGACAAATGGAGGGGAATCTTTAGTTATCACGGGTAAGCTGTTTCCTTGTTTGCATTTGTCCAGAAGCAGAGAGATTTTAAATGTTTAAGAAATCAACTTGTATGCTTGTTACATAAGAAGTTTCCATTGTATGTTTACACTTACAATGTTTCCCCTGTAACTATTTTTCGACTGACTTTCCTAGCAAAATTGGGGTTCAGGGAGGTGTATGGATGTGAGACTTGAATAAAGTAATTTACTTGATGTTTTTTTTTCATTTATAGGTTGGGAACCAATAATCCAACTCCTGAGGTAATTACTTTCTCCAAGCCATGTGTTTCCCCTCTAGTTGGTTCTTCAAATAATCACATTAACAGCGTAATCCACATTTGTTCACTGCACATAATGTCACTTAGGCACTGGCATTTAAGACATGAAAACATGAAGCTAGAAAGCCGGTGTAAGGTTGTCTTATGCTTTCTTTCTTCATGAAGTTGTCTACCTACTTTTAAGAGCTACTTTTCATCATTAAGAGGACCATATGTTATTTTAGAAGAAAAGTAGTGCTAGAATCTAAAGTTCCTACTCTTGTGACTAGCACGAACTCCGACAACTGAGTACTGCAATAGCGCAGATGAACAGTGGGTTAGAAAATAGTCATCTTTATTTGACTTCTGAAAAATTGTTTTGCTTCCCCATTTTCAAATGAGGGAAAGATGACTGAATTTCAGTTTTTAAAAGGTATTTGAAAACTGCTTACACAACGTGAGATGAAAGACATTCATGGCTCCTGTAACCTTTCTGGTTCGGAGGTAACATACTTGGGATTTCAGTCTCTGAGGTAGCACAGACAAAATGCTAAAACGATCTTTGGGTACCTGTCTATATGAGCAAGAAACTGAATTATTAATATTTTAGCTGTAATGCTAAAGCAACTTGCTTCAAGTAATCTGTGATCAAAAGTCTTATTTCTGCTAAAACCCTCTTAACTGTACTATAAATTAGAATCAGGGAGATAATGCTTCTATTTTAGCTCTGGAAGTATTAAATGGAGATAGCTAGCACAGGCAGGATAAAACATTCTGAAGATAAAACAATCTTTGCAAGGAAAAGTAAATAAATGTCAGGTCTTTCCTTGCACAGGGTAGGGAAAGCCCACTGGCACCCATGTAAAGATTTTCCATTTGACTCATAAAACGCATCTTATCCCGTCGGTCGCCTGCGACTCAGATGCTGTATTTCTGAGATAAGACAGAATCTTCGCCTCTAGGACATCTAAGAAGGAAGTGTCCTTCATGCTCCCGCCACCAGGAGGGGAGTTCGTTTTGTGACACAAATACAAAAGTGAAGAAAATCAGAAGAAGAATTGATGCTAACTTACACCGAAATGCCATAGGAGAATCAGTTAAGAAAAGTAAAAGTAGACTTTCTTTAAAGTTGGGGGTAGATTATTAGAGAAGAAAATCATTACAGTCAGGAGTATATAGGAATCTCAGAAAGCTGAAAAGTAACTGAATTAATTCATTGACTGGGTTATAATATAATGAAAAATACCTTTTTATAGACTGGAAGAAATCATTCAACATTTATAAAATGTCTTCTCAAAACAAGTGACGGTGACATTTACACTCTTCTCTAAATGTAATTTCAAGTCAAGATCTTGATAGCATTAATTATGTTTCCATAGTTACACTTCACCCCTCCAAGACTCATAAAACTTACTAGAAACCCTTTTGACACAGATACTGGAATATTTTCACCTCTTTTATTGCTATTTATCACAATTTTCAGACATCTTTAGAAGTGAGACATTTTATGAACAGTAGTATTTCAGAGAAAGGGGAGACTTAAAAATGGTCCTCACCAGCTCTTTCTGCTTTGTGGGGTTTTGGGGAGGGTGGTATTTTATACAGAGTCATGAAAGCAACCATATATCGGCTAATGAAACTGAAGACAGAACAGGAAGACTTCAACTGAAAGGACAAGGACATCTGCGATCCAGTAGCCTTTGTTCTATCCCCAAACCCTCCATCATCTCTTCAGAATTGGGCGGCTCGCCAGTCTCCCTAGCAATGGCCATGGTAAGTATAGCTTGTCAATTAAACATGAAAGGAAACATAATCTTCCTAAAACAACAAGTCTGGAGAATCTTATCTGCTGTCATCTGAGACTATTATTGAAGATAAGACTACAGAAGGTTGTTATTGGTAAAAGGAGTATAATTAAAATGACTTATTTATGGTATTTTTCAAGGACGATACTGATGGTAGCCTTTTCCTCCCAGACTCTGAGAGGCTATCTCTACTTACTTTTTCCCTCTAACAGTTAAATTTGAAGCAGGAAAGGAGTTCACATTCAAATAGATTTAAAGCAAGATAGGAATCTCTCAAAGTGGTAGACTGTGGAATGCTACAAATGCATGGAACACTGTGGGCATTAAGAAAGGACCTTACGTGCTTATGAGCAGGAAGGAGCAGAGTGGGGGACTCACCAGGCCCACCCTGGTTTCAGGAAGGAAACATTTTCTGAAGCTGCTAATTAATATGTAGATTTTAAAAGGTTCCGACATTTGAGGATCCATGTGACTGTAGAAGCTATTGGTTCCAAGGACCCTTTGTTTAAGTCAAGACTTGAACAGGGTGAAGATACGGTTTGTGGCAGAGACTCAGACAGGAGACAAAGCTAAAGATATCCCCTTGGGCCCGATGAACCAGAGGTGGAGGCAAGGCCGCAGCAGATGTCCTGAGAAGGACATTTGTCAAGGTCACAAAGAGTTCACTGGAAACTGGGTAAGAAAGGGATCAGGCCACAGCGACAGTGACAACTAGCATGAGACATCACTCCCTCTGGGCTGCCCTCTATTGTAATAATACTCAGAGCTTCCCAAGATGACTTTGGACTTCTGTCCCTTGTCTCCAACCTCTCTACCACACCATAGAACAGTACTGGTGAACCTAAGGCACACGTGCCACAGTGAGGTTTTTGTATCAGTTGACAGCTCTAAAAGTTTCGTCATCATGCCTTTCCTTGGGCCCTAAGAACAAGAGTGAGAAGAGGCACTTCCTTCCTGCGGACATGCTGCCATGGACCAGCGTGTGTGCAGAAGCAGCCCAGGAGGAGCTGAGGCAGCTGAACAAAGACCAGCAGCCTTGCCAGGCAGCCAGGCCCAGTGCATGCACAAAGCTGCACAGTTTGTGCACTGTGCCCAAGGTCCCAGGCGAGAGGAATGAGTGGGGACAGACAGCTTCTCTGCAGAAAACACACAAAGTGCTAATACACAGTCTCCATTTGCTTTTTGAGCACAAAGACTGAATGACCCCGACTGCAGAATTACAACTTTTTATATAGCCTCTCCTTAAGCTCCCCAGAACAGCTCCCCAGCCCCCCAAAGTCCCTGGTACAGTACACATCCCTACAAGCTTCACCAAATGCCCCTCTGCTATTACACGTGCAGTGTTGATGTACAGGAAGGCCTTGTTCATTCTTTCTCATTGTCAGAAAAACGATTGGCTTTAATCCCCCTTCCCTTTCTCTTTGCCTTAAATACCTGATGGCACAGGAAGGCGGGCGGCAGGGCTCGCTGACCTTGACACCCTCAAGCAGCTCCGTAACTTCTGTCTTCTAGGCCCCTTTAGCTGCTCTCCTTCCCAACAGCGAAGACAAGCAATACGCAATCCTTTTGGTGCTGCTGAGTCTAACTGTCTCTGGGGTTTTCATCCCTAGAGTTAGCATAAGTACCAGTTGAGCATCTCTAACCCAAACATCCACACTGCTGTAGAATCCAAACCTTATGAGGCATCAGTGTGCTAAGTGGGAAATTCCACACCTGACCTCATTGGACTGAACACGGACACATAAATATATAAAATATAAAAATATTATGTGAAGCTGCCTAGTGCTATAGGTATAAGGCCTATAAATATGAAGCAAATGAGTTTCATGTTGACTTTTTCCATATCCCCAGGATATCATATTACATATATATAAATATTGCATCCAAAATCTGAAAAAATGACAAATCTGAAACGCTGCTGGTCCTAAGCATTTGGGGTGAGCAATGCTCAACTTATATAAGCATTTTGCTTGACAAGATTTTTTTTAAGGAAAAATATCTTATTAAGATGTATTATTGACATCTGATACAAATGTCTATGGAAAGTGTCACTTTAAAATTTACAGATCTAAAAAATAGGCTACCTTGGAGGTAAAACAGAGAGAAAGCTATAACTCCATATTGATATTTGACTGTAAATAAAGAAATGAATTCTGAAGGCTTGGGACGACACAGCGGGGGAGCGGCGCAGGGAGGCATGAAAGGTTCGCAGCACGCAGCCAGCACTTTGGATTTTGAACAGGGCAAGTGTTCTATCTATTTTTAAAAACACACACAAAGTGAAAAAATAGAAAAGCATTCACAGATGTTTACCAAGCCTGTCTCTCTACTGGGGAAGCAGGCGAGTGTGTATCTGAAGGCTCCCGCTTAGCAACAAACAGGAGCAGCGGCAGAGCGAGACCCCCCCAGCGCCCCTTCCCACCTAGGGCAGTGGTCGGGACACAGACGCCTCAGACCACTGAGGCCAGAAACCAAGCGGATGAAGTGTTGAGGAAGTTCCCAACATAGAGAATAATTGATTTTTGTTTGAAAAATGAATTTGGATTTATTCCCATTCTGTGGGCCATAGGATAGTGTGTCCTTTAAATAGTGATAGCATTAATTAAACACACCCCGGGATTCCAAGATGGTGAGCCTTGGGACCCTGAGTATGTTGGTCACAGGGAGGTGACTGGGAGGCTTGACCAACTCTAATGAGTATTTCAGCAGTGCAGCCGCCTGGCAAATTATCAGGGCTGTTAAATCCTAATACTCAGTGGAGAATGCCTTGTGTTGTTGCTCTGCCGCTCTCTCTCCTCTCCTGTTTTGAGTTGGGTGTGTGGGGTTTCCTGACAGGGGCGCATGCACACTGTCTCCACGCAGGACACGGAGCCTGGGTAACGCAGCTTCCGCTTCTGCGCTCTCCTTGCTTCACCTGCTTCTCTTTTGTTGCCTTCTGTCTCATAGCAGAGCTTTCTTCCTTCTCAGCTTGACGCTGACACTGTGTGTGAGAGGATGGCTCTGGCACAGGCTGTGCAGAAGGTGCCTCACCCCTGGGCTCTCCCGGCAGCTCCGCCAAAGGCCCTTGTGGTTCCCCTTCTTCTTTCCTTTTCCTCCTTCCCCATCCCCTGCCCCAGGCCCTTCTCCTGGACTCAGGCTGCAATGCAAACCTTTCATTTTGTTTTGTTTCATTTTATATTGGTCTTTTTGAGACGGTATTTGGCTAGACAGTTCAGACTGACGTAAACTCACTTTGCAGCCCAGGCTGGTCTCAAAATCGAAGTGATTCTCCAGCCTCAGCCTCCCATGCACTACCATGCCCAGCCTCTTACTAGCAACCAAAGAAAAATCCCCAGTGTAGCAGCAACACTGCCCAGCAGTGTCGTAGTAAGAATGCAAGGTCAGTGACAAAGACATTCTGAGGAGGCCCAAATGAATAAAGCTCTAAAAGAAGGATGGTAATGGGAAGGGATACTTTTCCAGGAGAAGAGGCAGAGGCCGGTGCACCCAGGATAAGGCCTAGTCCATAGGTGGACTTCAGTAGCTGTCTAGTTTTGTTTGTTTTTTTCTGTGATGCTGGGCATCAAAGCCAGAGCCTCATAGTAGGCATGCGCTTCACTGCAGAGCTACAGCCCCAGCCCCTGGGTAGGCAGAAACAATCAATCCATTGCTGTTGGAAATCCCCTAGCAGAATCTCAGGATCAAGTAGTGGGTAGGTTCTCTACCATGCTCTCTGCTCACGAGGCTGAGTTGGGGGTCTCCCTCAATAGTCACTCTCCTCCTCCAGCTTCCTATGGAGCAATGAGGAATCCCTAAAGGGAGACTTGCAGGAGAAAATTCCTCTCCCCAGGGTTCTTGCTTTTCTGGATCCTGAGCATACTCCTTCAGGGCTAGACTTCATCATGACTCCCAAGGTTGCCAGGCTAGGACACCACATTAACCTCTGTAGTGTCCCCCACTCCGCCCACACCTCTGTCCTCTGCTAAATGCTCCTCCAGTCCCTTCCTGCTGGGAACTTGGCAGGTACACGTTGAAAGGCTTGCACTTGGTTCTGCACTGCTGTTTACTGCGTTTGTGACCTTAGGTGTGCCATTTAACAACTCTGTGACTCGTGTCCTTTAACTGTAACATGAAAGGGTAAGGTATATTTTTGTAATTCAACAAACACTTATTCTGAACCTGCTGTATTCCGGGTATTATACTAGATGCTAGGAAATCCATGCATGAGCATAATAGAACCAAGTCTATCTTGCTTTTAGGTGGTCCTGGATATAAATTTCTTAGAAATCAGTAATTCTAGAATCTCTGACCACATGATGGGAAAAATATATTCAGGGAAGGAGATTCAGGGGGGATCTTTCTCTCTCAACTTATGAGGGAGGGAAGAAAACTAGACAAGGACAGGAGGTCTCAGGGAAACAGTAAGCCCAGGGCCAAGGGACAAGGCAGTCAGGGTAAGAAAATGATACCAGTTGGGAAGAACGATTCAGCCCTGTCTCTGAAAGTCTATGTAGGTGTATAGGTGTGAATGATGAGAACTACCGTTATCATGGTCATCCTAACAACCAAATGGAATACAGTGCTAAGAGAGAGGAATTAGCAAAGTGAAAAGATAAGTACTATAAACCATACTTAATTGTGGTAAGTAATGGCAACCCTTACACTAATTTTTCAAAGACCAGTTACTACTCATGGCTAGTTCTAGGCAGCATATGCATAACACTAAACATGTGTCATTCTAAATTACGTGTTATATGACCCCCAGTGGCATATAGCTAAGATGGGTCATCCCTGTCCTCGTGGGGGGGGGAGGACTGGCTGCGGAGAGCTGTGAGCCTCGGCTCCCGCCTCCTGCAAACGGCTGCACCTGCAGGAGGCCACTGGCCGAAGTTGGACTTTTTTCTTGGATTTAAATCCTAAGTTCTTAGTCCCCAGACCTGGGGCATTCACAATTACCGCTGGCCCTTCCTCCCTGATTTCTGCCAGTCTCTATCCTTTCCCTGTGTTGGGATGTTCTTCCAGTCAGCACATGACATTCCCTGGTAAAGAGGCTGTGTTTTTTGTTTTGTTTTGTTTTGTTTTGTTTTTGGTGGAACCGGGGATTGAACTCAGACTCTTGCACTTGCCAGGGAAGCCCTTATTCCACTGAGCCATCTCCCCGGCCAAGAGGCTGTGTTTTTAAACTGATAATTTTGCCCTACATCTACTCATCACATGTGGTCCCCAAAGCTTTTCCATACTCCTCTTCCAATGACAGCCACAAGGTGAACCAAAAAGGTTTCCTGCATACCTGAATAAACATATCAGAAAGGTCTAACAGTTGGTCCAAGTTCTTGTGGTCAAAAAGGAATGGAGCTGTCCTCTTGGATCAGGCCACAGATAGGTTCCATCCTCAGTGTCCACACTCCTTGCTGCCCCTTGGACACACACACACACACACACACACACACACACACACACACAGAGCTCCAGTCACACTAAATTGCCAGGACCGTCTGAACACTGATGTGTGCGTGCACATGCACAGGGCTTCCTTTGTCCAGGCCTGTCCCACCTGTCCCCTCTGTCTTCATTGCCCTCTCTTGTGTGTGCCCATGCTGGCAGTGGGTGTTTTTAGGGATGTGGCATTAAGCAATAGATTGCGGATGATTGGGTCACCTAGAAATGAAGCTTTCCCTTTCTCTACTCCGGCAGGCCAGGGAGAACAACTCAGGAAAAGGCCCTGCACGGTCACACCTTTTTAATACTACTTACCTTCCTTTCCCTGTTTAAATCACAAAGAGGCCAGGGCTCAGTCAGAACTTTCACAGGCAACACAGCTTCTAGCTATAATTTGTGGCATTATTTTATATTAATTGCATTTTTAAATCACGCATGGAAAGTGATTTTTATCTTCACTTACTGAAATACTATAAAGCATTCCTCCTAAATTACATGAAGTAGTCCAACCTAATAAAAAAGATACCAAGTAATGACTGGCACACAAAAATGATAGAAAACATAAAAATGACACAGGTGAGGGCCAAAATAGGGAAGTATCTGGAGAAATGGATGCAAATCCCAACTGTTTCTACATGCTGTGTGACCTATGAGAAATACCTTATCTTCTCTGGGCTCAGTTCCCTTATCTGGATAAAAGGAAGACAGCAACAGGACCTATTCCTCAGAATTAAATTTATGTAATGCCTAGTACAAAGGGATGCCAATGCTCAGTGTGTGTTAGAAGCCGTCTACCGGCGTGGTTCGAATGCTACCTCTTCCTCAGAGACCTCCTACATCAACCAACCTGAAGTTCTCCTCCCTCTTTCTCATGGTGCTTTTAGTTTATTGTGAACCTTCACGTATTCTGTCCTGCATACAGTTGCAGGGCGTTAGACTTTTAATGGGTCGGTATTCCACACAGGGCCTAGCACACAGTAAATGATTGCTGAGTCTCTTATAAATGGACTCTATTTTTCTTTATGAGTTTCATTTAGAAAGACTTGTTCCTATTTTTCTTGGGGTTTCAAAAAAAAAAAAAACCCCTCTCAGATCTCCATGTATTACAGAGTAGTCAGGAAAATCTCAAAGATCCTGGGACAAGAATACTTGTTTAATATCACTGAAATCAGTATAGCATTTGATCTGGAACATGAGGTCCTGACAAGAGAAAAAAGCCAAACAAGGAAAGTTATAGAGTCCTGGCTAGGAAGAGAAGAGGTAGAGGAATGAGCACGCAGTGGACCACAAGGCAGAGGGTCAGCAGTGTACTCAGGACAAAAATCAGACACAGTGGACCCAAGGGATGGGAATATTTTGTGCAGGGCTTTATATATTTAAAGCTGGGGCTGCAGTAATATGTAATTATGAATGTAACAAGGCTGACCCCTGCATCCTATGTCTAGCAGCAGCATCTTGGGTGAAGTCAACTGTTTCCCTTCTTTTCAGAAGCTTCGACAGATCCTCTTTGGAAATACCAGCCACATCTTCAGCTGGGACTGGAGAAAGGCCCGCTTCAAAATCCATGATCCTTTCTCGGACCTGGCTTCCATACTGGAAGTGGAAAAAGTAAAGCTCATGCATGATTTTCTTAAAATCCCTAATACCATCTGTCTTACCTGTGTTTCCTTCTTATCTACGCCCATATGACTACATTATAGATTTCATGTAGAAATACATGTGTAATTTACAAATTAATTTTAAATGATAAAAACCCAAAACTATGGCATATGGTCTGGGTTCTAACAAAGCTTGCAAGTCCTTGCTCTCCCCACTGTCCTCCAAATTCTATTTTTCCTATTCCTTCTCTAAAGCCCCTAAGCATCCCTGAAGATTCAGAAGGCAAAAGGAAATCTATAAACTTATTTCTGGCTTGTTTGAAATATCAATAATTCATATCATCAGTCGCTAGTCACACCTAAATTCCAAGGGCTGGCTAACTAGCTCCGAATCTCCTGCAAATTGAAAAGTCTGACAGGAGGCAGAAGCATGGTAATGAAAGAATGGAGGAAGACATAAATCCCCAAGCACTGGTCTGAAGGCTCCTCCAAGAGGCTACGGCTCCACATTCAAGCCTGGCGGTATATCGAGCCCCAGCCGCCAGCCCTGGGGGATGGCAGGAGGAGAAAGCCTGCGGAGGAGAATAGGCAATGATGTCCATTTCCAAGAGATTTCTCTGGCCATGCTGTCCCCAGTAGCTCCCCTACAATCGTAGATCACGGCTCCCAGGCTTCAGGCTTTGCTTCGCTCACCCTTCTCCATTCCAGGGAGGTGCCCGGAGTGTTCAGATGGCTGTACAAGGATTCATCATCAAATATTTGTTATTTACCAGAAAAGGAAAAGACTGTAACTTTCATAGGTAAGAGTACTTAAAACAGTGGTCTATTTCACAAAAATCTTTATATGCTAAATAATCACAATTGAAATTTCGGGTCGTGTCAGGACAGCAGTCCGCCTTCCAGGGGCTGTTTCTCGCCAAGGGGCTGCGTCGTGTCACTGCTGAGCACCCTCCTGGAGCCACTGCCAGGGCACCCCTGCAGCACTAATGCTGACAGGTTTAAGCAGACCAAAATTAAGCAGCAGGTCTCAGTGGGATCACTTGTCTATATGTAATCGGAGTTTTAATCTCACACTTGTAGGGTGGAGCAAAAGTGGAGAAAAGAAACTCAAAAATGAAGGATCTGTCCTCCTACTTAACCAGATCAAGGGACAATGTCTGGTAGTCATTTTTTTTTGAAAGATCAGTTGAAACCTGCTCAAATTTACCTTATTACTAGAAGTTAATCCTCTATCATGAGCAGATCCCTGTGCTAGATAGTACAGGAAATATAAATCAGTAAAAGGTGTGTATCTACCTTCAGGCAAGATAAGTTATCACCCAAAACAAGAACTAAATGTATAATATATGCTAAGACCATGACTTTCCAGGTTCCATGGAAGCAGTGTGGATTCTTTATGCCTGTGCTTTATTAAGCAAGTGCCCTCAGGAGGAGCCTGCGAGACTGAGTGGCTCGTCACTTTTCCATCCCTGGGATAATATACCCAATGCTCACAATTTAAAAGAGGAGAGGTTCGTTCAGCTCATAGCTTCCAGTGGGCTCAGTCCACCGTCGGCTGGCTCCAAGGCAGGACCAGCGGCAGAAGGGCCGGCAGAGCACAGCAGGGCTGCATAGCCAGCTCTTCCGCGGCAGCTGGGAAGCAGAGAGACAAGAGAGGGGCTGGTGACAAAAATGCAGCCTCTGGCTCACACGCCAGGGACCCACCTCCACCCAGACTCCACCTCCTCACAGTGTGTTGTTTATTGTGATGAGATGATGCCCCCGTGAGCCAGTCACCTCACAAACGCATGTGACCTTTGGGGGACCTTTAGAGCCAACCCGTGCCAGTGAGGGAAGCAGGACCGGGAGGGAGGAGTGACTGCAGAAATGCATCCCGGGGATGCCAGCCTGATCCCAGGGGTGCTGGAGAGAGAAACCACAGTGCACAACTTGCCCTTCCTTAGTGTAGACAGCAGGGCTTCTGCGCCTTCCCACCAGCGAGTCGTTGGCAGCGGGCCATCCGATAGAGAAGGCAGCATCGCTCCTCGTCCGTTCTGGGCAAGGAAGCTTAGTGGCTCCAGCTCTGCAGAGCGCTAAAAGTCACTGACAGTAGGACATAAGCAGGCAGGGGACACACTCACCACCTGAGTCAAAGAGAGCCTAAGAAATTAAAAAGGAATACAGAGGCACACACGTGCTACTTCTGTGTACAGAACTTAGCACAGCATCTGGCCTGTGGCAGGCATAGCAGCATTGTGCTGTGAGCGAGCAGAGCTCCCTCCACGAGCCCCCGCCCCCCTCTGAGGGCAGTCTCTCTCAGAGCCCTCTGTCTCAGCTTCATGTCTTTCTTTATAAAGGCCATAGCTACAATGTTGAATATTTGGAAACAAATCAGAGCGAGGCTCTACTGTGTAAAGGTGATGGGTGATTCCCAGGAAGGTTCCCTGAGCACAGAGTTCAGGTTCAGGACCCAGAAGACCTGTGCTCAAGTCACTGCTGTCTCCTTTTACAGTTACTGACAAGGGTCAACTACTTCACTCCTGTATAATAGTAGTATTACCTCAGGGGAGTATTTCGGCAATTAAGTGAGATGATACAGGTAAACAGTAGTGGGTGCAGGGAGTGCTGGGTGAGTGCCTGAAGTGCGCCTAATGTGATGTGTGGGCTGTGGGTAGCAGAAAAAGAGAGATGTGAATGCCTAGGGCACAAGTGTGTGAGGAACACCATGGATGGGGAGAATGTTCTGGGATCCTTCTGGGGAAGAGGGTTTGACAGATGGAGGTCTGGGAGGAAAAACTTCAGGGATAATTTAGGGCTGAGCTTGAGAAGGGCATTTTGTTGTTTTTTGGTTTTTGGTACTGGGAATCAAACTCAGGACCTTGCATTTGCCAGGCAGAAGCTGGACCGCTGAGCTATATGTCCCTCCCCATTAATGGGTGACAGAGCTCAAGCTGATCCTGCTGGAGTGCATTTCAGAGGACAGCACTGACACTGCTGGGGTGCAATGGCACAGGATGGGGCTGGCCAAGATTGCTAAGACAAGCTATTCCCTGCTATGAGCACTTCAGCCACAGTTATAGAAAAGGACACCGGGCCCTCCAATGACACTGTCATGTTGCAGATTTAGGAAGAAATCAAAGAGACACCACCTGGGCTTAGAAGCAAACATAAAATTGGAGGCCCCAAAACCTAGCTGTCCATTTCACTGGTGTCCCCAATGCTCGCCTCCTGCACTGCAGCTTATGTGAGCTGAGCAAGCCCGAGCAGGAGCAGGCCCTGGCTTTGGCACTGGCTGGCATCCTATGGAACGCTGGAGCAGCTCAGAAGGCCACCATCTGTCTTGTCACTGAGGACACTTACATCGCCCCAAGCCCTGATTACTGCAGGGACGGTTTCACTGAACAGGTAAGTGGACTCCGACCCACCCTGCAGGAGAAGAGCAAATGAAACCTGATTGCACAGGTGGAAATGGAGGCAGAGCACCACTGCCGCCGCTGCAAGTGCTTCTGGGGCCAGAGACCTCTTTCAAATGTGCAGGCCCCAAGGGCTGCCAGTGATGCACACAGTCTGATGTGAATTTCTCCTTCCAGAAATCACCATGATCAAGAATAGCCCACATCTGAAAGCGACTTACACTGAATTTCCATATCAACTGTCTTAAAGACAGCTAAACTCTACCTATAAGGGAAAAAAATCTGTTTATGGTTTCATGTCTTAGAATATCACAGTAACTTAAAACTAAAAGAATACAAAAGTGATGCCAGTAGCCACCCAATTTCACCACGCATGCTTTACATGGCCTCATGCAAGATAATATGTCAGTTTTTATCAACGTGATTTTGTAATGAAACAAAAACCTCCCTTGAGGTAATAACAGTGAGTTGACATCTCTTAGAAGTACCTTTCATCTTCCTTTTCATTTTTATCTCTATTCCTGATTTATAGCTCCAGCTGTTTGAATTTTCAGAGAGAGAAGCCACTGAGAAATTCATCTATGATCATTTACAATGTGTAAGTGTTTAAATGTTGAGATAATTCCTTTATGTTGAACTGCTCTTACAAAAATCTTCTTTCTTCTATAAAGTATATTTCTAATGATGCTTGTTAAGAAAACCAGGTCATTTTGAGGGCTAAGAAAGGGCGGAACAGGAGAAAAAGAAGCCTGCCTCTCCCTCCCTACAACCCAGAAAGAGGCCAGATCACACAAAGACGCACTTACAAATGCCTCTTTTTTGTTGGCT
>NDGN011480856.1:0-14142 GCA_002564285.1 Tympanoctomys barrerae
AAAAAAATTCTAAAACATTTACCATAAATCATACTTTCGTATATAATTGTGGTCCATTTGAGAAGAGAAAGTTACAAGTGAAAATCATGTTTTCCTGTGAATCTTGGCCTATGATTTCTTTCCAACGTTCATGCAGTAAAATGAGCCCAATAAAACCCTGAACTAGAGAATCATAAAATAGATTGTGAGAAGTAAAGCGGGTACAATCTACAGCCTCCGCTTACACATAGAAGGTAATTTAGACATTCATTTGGGAACTGTGGAAACTGCAACTGAAAACACAAATCAAGCATAAACAAGATAAAACTATCAAAGAAGTCCCAAGGAGATAATATCCAGAACTGAGAAAAGTCGTCCTGGAGGCTGAATTTTTTTTGGATTAAAAAGTGCCTAAGTTCGTGGAATGTTGATATACTCTCTTTTCAGGTCAGCAGATCTCTTGCGCACCCACTGCTGATGGTCTTCCCAAACAGATTGCCTATTAAGGACAGTACTATGTACCGTGGAAGCTAAATAATACACAACATAGCAGGATAGCCTGGTAAATTGCCCTGCTGATTTCTGCTGATATGTTGAAAGGAGCAGCCAATGCCTTTTGCTTGTTCCCTCCTCTTCTTAATTTTTTCATAATTTTTGACCAATTTTGCTTGTATCTGGTAGTCTGCACAACTAATCTGAAGATAACAATATACAATATAACAACCATTTTTCAATTCCTATCATTTTTAGTAGCTTCTGTATTGTTTCTTTTTTTTTTACTATTTTTGTACTTTTAAAAATGGTTAAAAAATAAATAATTCATAACTTTTCTAAAAATGTAATTCAAAGAGCAATTCAAAATAGAAGTTAGAAAATATTTCCCATTGAATCATCCCACATGTACACATATATATGTGTTTTAAAAATATTGAAGAATTTGTTTAAAAGTATTTATAAGAATAGTTGTAGTTTTAAGTTGTTGAAGAAAGTATAAAATCAACCATGTGCTTTATTCCAAACAAATGCAGAAACGAACAGCTTAGAATAACTGGAACTTGGAGCAGACCACGATTGTGTGCAACTTGGGCAACCGCTTAAATCAAACGCAAATTATATACCTTGAACAATATCAAGTAGAACTCTTTGGCCACAAGAGCCACCACTCCATACGTAGTTGGGCAAAACAATAACACGTGAAAGTGGCTGTCATAGTTGTGTCTTAAAAATATTGAAGAATTTGCCTAAAAGTGTTTACAGGAAAATTTGTAGTTTTATATTTTTGAAGGAAAGTGTAAAATCAACCATGTGCTTTATTCCAAAAGATTTCAGAAACAAAAAGACTTAGAATAACTGGAACTTGGTGGGGCACACCACACTTTCAGCTCTTGGATAACTGAGTCAAAAGTTAACAAAAGAAGGAATTGTGAAGCTGTATACCAAAGTTTAATCGAAAAGCTCTGTACGGCACAAACCACTGAAAAATATAATTTCAAAATATCTTTTAAAATAGCAGAAAATGCTTCAAAATCTATTTAATGGAAAGGAAGATGGTTACAACGAAAACCACAAACACTCCGTCAGGAAGTAAATGTGATGTAAACAATTAGCCCGGCAGTCAGGCGCCGAAGCAGGTCCTCTAGGTTTGCTCTTCTCGGAGTCAGACTGCAGTCCCGGTCACAGTAATGTGAACACAGCCAGGAAATATGAGAAAATGTGTTTCTCGTGGTAAGGTTATGGTGTGCTGAAAAATGTAAGTCTTTAATATGTTTAATTAGAGCCCATAAGCAATTGATTTTGATCCAAAGGCAGACTTTTTACCGGATGTTTCTGCCTCCATCAAGTTAAAGTCTTCAAAGAGGAACTCGGGTTTTCCTTTTTAAAAAGACAGCAATGCTTTCCTTCCAGCTCAAACATGCAAATAATCATCCTGCGAGTCACCTCTTGAGACTAGCGTGCGTGTCCAGTGGCAGTTAGGACCAGAATTCTGCCATCTATCTTAAAGAGCTTTAAATGAACCCAAGCTTCAGATGACAAGGTTTGTCCAATGTCCTGAGAGCCTGGAAGACTTGGAGCTTATCATCGAGACTAAGAGTGCTCTAGTGGTGCAGCCCGTAAACACGTGGTACGTGTACAGCAGGCTAAGCATAGCTGGGCTACTGCAGCATAAAAATCGTTAGATAATAGCTATTACCTTAAGGTAGCAAATTGTTGAAATATTGTATGCAATAATAGAAAAGTCATGATATGAAGACATCACCAGAATGAAAGACTATATTACTATCATTTTTCTTTTTTTTATGCTGGGTCTCTCTATGCAGTTCAGACTAGTAGTGTTTCTCCTGTCGCGGTCTCCCCAGCCCTGAAATTACAGGTGTGTGCCACCACTCCTAATTTTGGGACTGGCATGGAGCGCCTGGGGTAGGAAAGGCATGTGGAACCTGGAATCGAACTCAGGACCTTGCACTTACCAGTCAGGTACTTAGAGTGCTGAGCTATCTCCCGACCAGAGGCATTGTTTCATTTTGTTTGTTTTATTTTGATTTTTTTCATTACGATCATTTGTAATTAGCAAAATTAATATGTCAAATGGAGGTAATTCTAAAGAAAAGCCAAAGAAGTATAATGAAGTGAAATTTCAACTGACAATAGTTTAAGAAAGGTAACAGGCCACAAATTTCCAAAATATGCTTCAAAAAAATGCAAACTTGAAGGATTCACCTTTCTTACATACACAATTTAACCACCGGACTAATAGCTCTGATATATAATTTTCATAAGATCCATACATCAGGTATAAAAGCTATTTTGTTGGGCTGGCCTGATAGCTCAACGGATTAAAGCTCCTGCTTAGGCAGATGCAGAGACCAGGGTTTGATCCCTGGTGTGCTGACCCGGCCTCACCCCCCAGGGCGTGCTGAAGTGGGAACTGAGATGGTGCGTGCTGGTGCCCACCTGTAATCTCAGCTCTTGGGAGGCTAAAAACAGGAGAATCGTTATGAGATCGATCTAAATAGTGCAACCCTGTAGGCCCTGTACTAAAATACAAAAAAAAAAAAAAAGCTGTTTTGTTGATTTCGAAATTAAAAATCAAAATTAAAATTTTGAAATTTAAATTTCACTCTAGCGTAGAAAAAATTAATGACTAATAATGAAATTCTGTGCTTTGCTAATCTGCACAGAATGTAGGATACACTGAATAAGGTTAAACTTTGTGGAAAATGCTGTCTTAATTTAAATATTTATTAGCATAAGTGTATAAACTTTTCTAATGCCAGCTACACGTACATTTAAAATTCATATACAAATTATAGATCAACATTGTCTAACAAAAATAAAATACATCATATTTTGTGTAGTTTCCCTAAAATATCAATATAATTAGTAAATAACATAAACTCTAAGCATACCCATGACTTATAGGAAAGTAAAGGAAACCCTCAGCATTGCCGATGCACTTGTGCACGTGTCTCTCTCTAGCCTGTTCATTCTTTGCTATACCAAGTAATATTAATATTTCCAAATATTTAGTCAATTTCAGTCATTCTATTTGTGGCAAGAAAGTACTGCTTTTACAAAATACACGACACCCACCCTTTAAATGAGGAGAGGGCGCACTGAAGCCTAGTTTCAAAGGTCTTGGTCCTTCTATGGTTGATGAATTCCAAGGCACAGAGAGGAGGACAGAAGCTGGGCAAAGCTTCCCACTTCACGGCAGCCAGGAAAGACAGAGACAAGGGAGGACTCCCGGAGGAAGCTACAGGCACCCGGATCCCCTCGCAGCACCGCGCCTTGGGCATCCCGGCCTCGCCTCCTGAGAGCCCAGCTGGGGATTGCATCAGCTTCCAAAATTTCTCCTCCGAACTCTGAGGCTACTGGGGGGCGTTCCAGACCTGAACTATGACATTCTGTGCAGTGGTCCATTCGCTCACCAAAGGCTCCACGTCTAAGCAAATAAAACTGGTTGGAACATTCTAGATCTCATCTGTACCAATTACCTGTATTTTAAAATTTTTCCTATGTATTTATCCCTAAAGATTGCAAACTAACCTTTTCTTTTTTGAAATTTTGTTTTTACTGAGTCATAGAATAGCATTCCAATTGTACTGCTCCTTTTTTATTTAGAAACACTTGCTAGATACATCCACATCAGTGCATTTTACTATGCATTTTGACTATTTTTATGGAGACTTCATAGAAAAAGCAGAGTGAAATTATCGAAAAAAAATATATTGTCATATAAGAAAAAGCATGTGAGATGACTTATGTGGTCTGACTTGTGATATTTTTCCTCTGAGGTTAGTGTTCATGACATACAAATAAAGATATTTAATTTATTTTTAATTTTGCTTCCATTGTTTTAAATTTAAACATCATCTCATTTTGAATATACTCACATAATTTGCTATTCATAATATGCTCAGATATTGGTTGTTATCAAAGATATGAAATTATTTCACTTCTGCTTGTGAAACAAAATTATCAATTTAGTAAGTGATTTAAATACAGATTTTGTTGGAAACAAGACAAATAAATGCTATTATCAATTGTTTCATGTATTTAACATAGGTGACGATGATTTTCCTTCTCCATTTTAGGAAATATGTGGTTTTTACCTATCTTCTTCAAAATTTATCTCAAATTTCAAAAGTTATGAAATAAACAAAATGAAAATGTGTAGTTAATCTCTTATCCTTTTATTTAATAATCTGAGATTTTTGGAAACACGAAGTTTTATTGCTGAAAACAAATGTAGAAATCATCAAATGACAGTTTAGTGCTTCAATCCTTACCTTAAATATAAAGGCAGATTTAAAAATATTAGTAAGTTCAAATAAAATAGATTAAAAGAAATACTGTAAGAGGAAATATTTGCAAAGATATCTTCTAAGTGATCTAGTACCACAAACATGAATGAAGTTCTAAGTATATTAACATGAAACTCTTATAAAGCAGGTCAAGTGAAAAAGCTAAGGGGGTAATGTCTGATTATCAGAACAGTGGATACCAGAATAAAAATTAAAACACGGTAAAAAAAAATACTGAAATGTACAGGAAGACATGCTTTAAGGAGAACACTGGCACCTTTTCTAGGGACAGAGTTAGTGTTGAAGAGCTACTGGAAAAAAAGGCGAATTTTCCTTAACTTATGCCATCTGTCATTGTCTCTATACAATCAATAGCTATCTTTATCATATTTATCTTGCTCATATCAATCCATATAGCAGACAGAAAATAGACTGAAGGTTTTAATTAAAAGTATATAAAGAGACTTTTTATGGCAATGTTCTCAAAATTTAATATAAAATAGCAAAAAAATTACAATATAATTTTAAATTTACCAAAAATTAATATATTTACTCATTAATGTATTGATGCAATAACTATCACCTGTTCACTCTGTTATATGTATGATTTTAAACAAAGGAAATAAACTTGGTAGCAGACTGACAATAAATCTGTTTCTACTAAGCTTTTGTTATAGTGGTACATACAGAGAAGAAAAATTCACACACACAATCCATAATACAATATGAGTAAATGTAGCAAACCCGAAAATTTCCAACATTCCTAATTATTTTTCCAAATTCCAAGCCAAAACTAAAAGTTTTGATAATTTTAAATATATGTATTGAGTCTCTGTATATCGAATATCTGTATCGAATTTTTACATTCAATATGATTGTAATATTAGTGTATGTCATTACAGTACAGTGTACATATAATTCTTTGAATTTTGATTTTCCTAATTGTACTGGTTGTTACATTGTGTTAACTTGAGAAATTAAAACTTAACTAAATTGTCTCAGCAATTCCACCACCCTAGAGCCTAAAGGGCCCTCTTTAGTGTGTGTATGGCCCACCCTAGAGTGACAGCACACACACAAAAAGTATATATATATACATATATATATGTATATATATATATGGAGCTGAAGAGGAGATAGGCCCCCCTCCTTTGGAGGAGCTCCAAGCTTTGCAGTCAGCATGGAAGGAAGGGAGAGAGGCTTTCTAGAAGCCCTCACTACATCTCATCCCTTTACTCTTTGCTTTTCATCCGGCATGAACTACCGCCCTCTGCCTTGTGCCAGTTTGCCTTGAAGCCAACTCAGTATATACTGAGACCTCCACAAACTCTAAGATGAATAAAAACTTGGGTGGTGGGTATATTGTCCCAGCAAGGACAGATAAGTACCTGATATACTAATGTTAATTTTTTGAATTTTGATGATATGAATAATTTTGTACACTTTTGGTGTATCTGCAAAGTAGAATTTCTTCATCACTGTTTTTGGTATGTTTTGCCTTAGTAGAATACCAAGTGACTTTTTACATCCTCCAAGTGAATTTAAACTCTTTACCTACCAGCATAAATTAGTTTTGAAGTTTTGTATTTTTATAAAATGTGTGTTATCTGTAATGTTTCCTTTTATATTTCTGATATTGATGAACTTGATTTTAGTCTAGATTTATGCTTGCATTTTTCTGATTATAAGATGTCTCAAGTATTTGCTGGATGAATATTTGGTGAGGTTAATTCATGAAGTTACACATGAAGTCCTTGGAACATGGACTATAACTTTGTTTTAACATTGTCTGCTGATTTGTCTAATAAAATTAAAGGAATCACTTTTTCTTTATGATTCATTCTGCAGTATTGCTTTTAAAACATTTTCTTTCAAGGTTTGGATTTAATTTTTTAAAGTACCTTGTATAGATTTTATTTCAGGTTCTTTTTTATTTCTGTCCCAGTTACCTTGGATTGCCAAGGCAAATTCAAATATAAAGTGTGGCTTTCACTCAATTTAAGGCCATATGGAGGTGAGAAAGTCTAGGACCAAAATGCCAGCATGATCTGAATTTTAAAAAGTTCTCTTCCAGGTTTCAGACAGCTGATTTTCTTTGACATACGCACGTGGCAGCCGGGGTGAGCCAATGCCATGGCTGGTCACAAGAGCACTGATGTCGTTCACAGGGGTTCCATACTCATGACCTAATTGCTTTTCAAAGATGCTATCTAAATAACATTATATTGGAAATTAAATGTCCATGTTGAATTTTGAGGGAACATATAATGGACAACTATATGTACCGAATTGATTTGTTTATACTGTAAGAAAAATTAATGTTTATTCTACCATGAGTACCAAATGACGTAATACCCTACAGCTTTGATTTCCTACTCTGTCATATATCATGGAGCCTTAGGTGGGTAATTTTATTCTTTGTGATTTATTCTACTGCTCTGTCTACTCAGAGTTAAAAAAATCTCTTTCCCTGAATTTTAAAATAATTTAATTTTTTTAAAAAATTTATGCAAATATAATTACATGTTAGGGAGATAACTTGGTGGTCCAAGCACCTGCCTGTTAAGCACAAGGAACTGGATGTGATCCCTGGTACCACATGTCATGCCAGCCCATCCCCCCAGATACACTGTGCTGACTAACAAAACTGGGAGTGGTGGCTCACACCTGCAATCCCAATTCTAAGGAGGCTGAGACAGAAGGATCACTAGGAGTAGGAGCTACATAGCGAGAACTTGTACCATATAAATAAATATTTTAAAAGAAACATAATTTAAATACAGTATATGATGATATAATATCTGCCCCTCAAGGGTTTTAGTACATTCAAGGATTTGAGCAATCATCAGCCCAAGAAATGTCAAGGCATTTTTATTCACATACACACAAGCACACTGACTCGGGAACGACTAACGATGAACTCTTAGTATTTTGCTGAGAAGTTTAGAATCTGAATTGATTTGTACAACTTCATAGTTCTCTTGCCTTTAATGAATTTGTCTGGCTTGGGCATCAGGGTAATGTCTTCTTCAAGTCAGTTGGGAAGTCTTTCCTAATTCGAGACTTGTAATGTGGCTTTTGAAAATTTTGGAACTGGTATTTCCTTCCTGAGAAGTTTTTGAACTACAAACTCAACTTCTTTAAATTTTACAGTTACATTGACATTTAATGCTTCCTTTACTTTGTACATTTTGTGTATGTTGTCAAGTTTGATGAAACACAATTGCTCATAATATTAGCCTCCAATAACTTCTGTTTTATTAGTAATTTTATATCTGATTTTAGTAATCAGAGATTCCTTTTCCTATTTCTTTGCTTTTCCTGTCTTATTTTTGTCAGTAGAAGTGTATAATTGCCAACTTAATGTCTTTTAAAAGTTTTGATCTTTGAATTAATAAATTGTATCTTTTTTCTATTTTATTTTTTTCTATTTTATTGTATCTGTTTTCATTCTTTATCTACTTTCATTTTTTAAATTTTTATTTCACTTTGCTTTAAAGAATAAAAACAAAAGCAAAAACAAGTAACAAAGACTAAAACAGAGCAATGTACAATATATATGGTACAGAATTTTAAAACAAGAATAGAAAATTAACAATAATTGTGATATTAAATATTTTTATTGTCAAATTTGTGTTCAGATTACCATATATAGGTATGCAACATTGGTCAAATCATTAAACATTCACTCTTCCTTTCAGTAAACCTTAATTTTTTTCTTGTCCTTTTTACTTTTCAATTTATTTTAAAGTGAGTATAGAGGCTGGGAACATAGCTCAGTGGAATAAGTGCTTGCCTGGTAAGTGTAAGGTCTTGAATTTGATCACTGGGACCACCAAAAAATAAAAAGAGAATATAATAATAATTGATAAACCATTAGAAACAGTACACATTTTGAAGAACACATGAGAGGTATTCAATCATAGTTTTATACTGCACATTGCTATCTTCTATGTAGATGCTCAAATTATAGACATTTGCATACAGAGTTAGTGAAAGTGAAAATTTTAAACATTAAATGTTACAAAAAATTGAAGGAAATTAGTAGCACAATATACACTGTATATATAATTGACTGATTTTCCCCTTTCCTTTTTTTCACTATGTTTTCTCCTTTCTCTAAACTTCATTGATTCTTCCATGCATTCAGTTCATTTCCACTTCATTATATCTATTGTAACTTTCATATTTTACTTATTCTTCCAGGTTTTTACACTAGAGGCATAATATGATGTTTACAAATATGAGTCCGTTTTATTTCATTTATGCTATAGCCTCTTGTTACCTATAAATGCATGTTTGTCTTTCTTTATAGTGGAGAACAACTCCATTATATAAAAAATCACCATTTTTATTCATCCCTCTGGTGATAGACATTTTGATTATTTCCAAGATTTGCCTATGACAAAGTCTGCTGCTATAAGTGTGGGTGAACATATATCACTGTGGTATTATGTTTTCAGTTCTCATGGAAAAAATACCCAGAAGGGGAGTAGCTGGGTTGAATGGGTCTTCCAATACTAGTTTTTTTAGAAGTCTTCACACTGATTTCCATAGTGATTGTACCCATCTACATTTCCATCACCAATGGAAAAATGTTCCTTTTTCCCCACAGCCTCTACAGCATTTGTTATTCATTGATTTCTTTATGAAATCACCCATTCTTTCTGGGGTGAGATGCTATCTCAGTTTTGTTTTAATTTACATTTCTTGAATGATCAGTGCTATGGAAAATTAATTCATGTATTTATTTGCCATTTATATTTCTTCCTCTGAGAAATGTAAATTCATCTCAGATGCCCATTTTTAGATTGAGTCTTTGAATTTTAGGGTCCTAATTTTTTTCAGTTCTTTATATATTCTAGATAGAAGATTGCGCGAGTGATAATTGGTTGATTTTTTCCCAATTTACAGGCTGTTTTCTCACCTTGTTTGTGACTTCTTTTGACATGCAGAAACTTCTCAATAATACAAAATCACAGTTGTTGATTCATTGAAGTATTTCCCAAGCAGTTTGATTTTTGTTTATGAACTCTACCTACCGGTATATCTGCAAGATTTTCACCTCCTTTCCTTCCAATAGATTTAGTTTTTCTGTTTTATTGTTTAGATCTTTAATCCATTTTGACTTTACTGTGGTATTTGATGATAGAAATTGAACTAGTTTTAATTTTTGACACATGAATGGACAGCTTTTCTAGCACCATTGGTTAAAGAGGCTATCATTCTTCCAATGAACATGCTTGACCTCTTTGTGAAAAATAAGGTGGCTTAGTGTGTTCGTCGTTGTGTCTGAACCTTCTAATCTGTTCAGTTGATCCTCAGGTCTGTTATTTTTGCCAGTATCATGCTGAATTTATCACAGTAGCCTTACGATATAATTTGAAGTCCAGGATTTCAGTACCTCCTGCATTGCTTTTGTTGGCCTGGACTTTTTTTTTTTTTTTTCTATTTTAGATTTTTGTTACTCAGAATAAATTTCAGGGAAATTTTCTCTAGGTCTATGAGGTATGTTGATGGTCTTTTGATGTGACTGTATTAAATCTGTATAACAATTGTGGATGTATGACCATACTTACATGATTGGTTATTTTCCATGAACAAGGAATAACTTTCCATTTTCTAAAATCCTCTTTGATCTCCTTTTGCGCAGTATGATTTTCATTATATAAAGCTTTTATTACTTTTTTAGATTAATTTATATGTATTTCATGATTTTATTTTATTTTGAAGGGCATTGTTTCTCTAATTTTTCTCTCAATCTGGTTGTAATCTGTTTAAAGGTGTGTTATTGATTGCTGAGTTTTGACTTGCACACTGTTATGCTACTGAATTTGTTTATTTTATTAACTCTCAGAAATTCTTGATGGAATTTTTTGGGATTTTCAATGTAGAGTACCATGGAACCTGCAAATACTAATAGTTTAATGAATTCATTCTCTTCATTTCTTTTATTTATCCCTATTATCTAATGGCCCTGGTTAATTTTTCCATAACTATGTTGAATAGGATTGGTTACAGTGGACATCCTTATTTTTACCTGATTTTAGAGTAAAAGCTTTTAACTTTTTTCTTTTTTGTGTATGTATTGAATAAAGGGTCTACAGGGTCTCACTACACAGATTGGACTCACTGTGATCCTCCTGCTTTCAGCCTCCCAAACTCTGGGATTACAGGTGCATGCCACTACACCCAGTTTTAGTTGCCCTCACAGTGCGCCCCAGGGGTGGGGCTGATACAGCATGCCAAGGATCAAACTCTAGTCCCTTCATCTGCCTCAGTGAGTGCTTTAAATTGCTGAGCTAGCTGTCTGGCCCTCAACTTTTTTCAATTTAGAATGATGTTGGCTGTTTGTGTGTTACAGATGACTTTTATCAGATTGAAGTATAGTCTATCTATTCCAGTGTTCTGTAGGGCTTTGATCATGAATTATTGTTGGACTTTGTCAAAAGGTTTTTCTGTATCAATTGAGATGATCATGTGGTTTTGGTTTTGCCTCTACTGATGTATTGCATTTATAAATTTGCCTATGTTGAACTATCCTGGTATGTCTGAGATGAATTGTACAAGGTTTGTGCTGTATAATCTGCCTGATGATTTGCTGCATTCTACTTACTAGTATTTTACTGAGAATTGTTGCATCTATGCTCATTAGGGAGATTGGCCTGGAATTCTCTTTTTTCATTGGCTTTTTCTCTAGTTTTGGTATCACTGTAATACTTGCCTTCAGAAATGAATTAGGGAGCATTTTTTCTTTCAATTTCATACAAGTGTTTAAGGAATATTGAGATTAAATCTTCTCTAACATTGTTGTAAAATTTAGCTGTAATCCACGAGGACTTGGACTTTTCTTTGTTGGTAAGTTTTTGTATTACATTTTTATTTAATTGGTTGATATTTGGTTATTCAGTGTTTTTATGTCTTTTTGATTCAGTTTAAGTAATTTGTCCCTTTCTAGGAATCTGTCTGTATCTTCTGTCCTTTCCATTCTACAGGAGTGAGAATTTTTGAAGTAGCTATTGATGATCTTCTATATTTACACAGGATCTACAGTAATTTCACCCATTTTTATTCCTTATTGCTTGAATTGGAGTTTTTCATTACTCTTTTTGATGAGGCTAGCTATGGGGTTTATCAATTTTATTTAATCTTTCAAAGAACCAGATCTTTGAGTCATTAATTATTCATATTTTATTTAATTAGTTTAGTTTCATCTTGGTCTCAATTGATGAATTTCCAACGTTTATAATTGCCTCCTGACTTTGGGCTTTGGTCTTGGCTTGCTCTTCTTTTTCTAGAACCTTGAGGTGCATCATTAGGGTATTTATTTGTATTAATTCTGTTTTCCTAATGTGTGAATTCACTATCAATATCCCTCTGAGAACAACTTTTATTGCATCCCACAAATTCTGGTAATTTCTGTGTGAATTTCCATTGGCTTGTAGATATTGTTCAATTTAATCTATAAAATGTTGGTTGCTTAGGTGATATTATTTAATTTCCATGTGTTGATGGGACTTATGCAAATTCTTTTGCCATTAATTTCTTGCCTCTTTGCACTGGTCGAATAATGTACATGGGATAATTTCCTTTTTTCTTGCATTTGTTTAAGCGTGATTCGTGGACCAGAATGTGGTATAGTTTAGAACAAATCCCATGTGCAGCTAGAAAGAACATGCATTCGGATGTTGTTGGGTGGAGCACTCTGTAAATGTCCACTAAGTCCATTTGTTCAAAGGTTTTGTTCAGTTCTCCTACCTCTTTGTAATGTTTTGTCTACTTGACCTATTTTTTGAGATAATGGGTTGTTAAGGTCCCCTGTTAAGACTATGTTGTTTTTGTACAATTTTTTCATGTACTTTAAAATGTATCTCACAAATTTGGGTGCTCCCATATTTTGTGCATATATATTTATAAGTGTTGTCTCTTTCCTTTGGAGTTTTTCCCTAACAAATATGTAGTGACCTTCTTGATCTCATTGGATCATTCTTGGTTCGAAGTTCAGGTGTCTGCAAACAGAGCATGTAGTATTCTTTTAGTCCCATCTTTTTACTTTCAGATTATGATTTCTTTTCTGCTTATATGTGTTTCCTGTATGTAATATATCGTTGGATTTATTTTCTTGACTCACTCTGCAAATCTACTTCTTTTAATTGGTGAATTGAGTCCATTAACATTGATGATTATAATTGATATGTTTTGACTTATGTTTGTCATGTTATTTTTCTGTTGTTGGTTCCCTAACTTTTCTGAGTTTAATTGCTTTCTCTGTGGGGTGGGTTCTTTCTGTTGTTGTTCTTAGAGTTGTGTTCATCTTGAACCCTGTGTACAATATTTTTTAGTACTTTTTTAGGCTTGGCTTTGTCATTATGAATTTCTTTAGTTGTTCTTTGTCATAAGAGTGTTTTACTTTTCTATTACATTTGAAACAGAATTTTGTGGTGTATATCAGTCTGGGTTAGAATTTGCTTTCTTATAGGTCTTGAAATACTTCACTCTATCCTCTTCTTGACTTCACGGTTTCCGTTGATGTCTCCTGGTTTGTTGAGGGTGGCCTCGGTGCCTGAGACTGCATTTTGCTCCTTTGTTTTGCAATTTTCTGTTTCAGAGAGAACTCTTTATTTCTGTGATACTTTTTTGTGAAAGTTTGGTAGTAGGTAGCTGTATCACAGCCATCAGAGCCTCTCTGTAAAGAATTTGTTCTTTAGGTATCTCTTCTGCATCTGAGACTCTTGGTTTTTTGTATCCCAAGATTTTGTCTTCCCTTTTTATTGCAAGTGGAATACTAGTTTCTGCTTGGCACTGTCCTGCATCCTCCTGCTGCCTCCGTGCTACAATGATCCTTTCTGTAGATCTAGGATGAAGTCTGGGCCCTGCTACTTGCTTTCATTTTAATTTGTGTATATTTATATAGCATTATAATTTTGAAATTAAAAGCATTGATTTTTATTCTTTTTTGTTTACAGCTATGTATTTCGCTATTTCCAGCTATTTATGAATACTTTTATTACTGTTTTGCGGAAGTCCATAAATTTTGGCGTTCTGTCTCTTTACTTTCATTTATCAAAAATAATTCTAGGCTTCCCTATTGATTTATCTGCGGCATTACTTGCTAATAGGAAGTGGGATCTTCAATTGCTGCATATTTCTGATTTTACATTTCCTTAAATTCTTGCTTTCTACTTCCATAATATTGAAAAGACTCACTTTATATGTCTTGTACTTTAAACTACATTTAGAAATATTTTATGTCCTAATATATGATTTAGGAGAGTGACAGCAAACTTTAGAAGACACAGCACCCAAATTGCAATGAAAATCCACTTGCATATCACAAAGTGCAAACACTGAAATTATA
>NDGN011480869.1:0-10627 GCA_002564285.1 Tympanoctomys barrerae
AAGAGAGCAGGGCCAGCTATTTTTCCTGATATAAAGTTTCTACTGTTTCCCCAGTATCACAGCTGCTTCTATTTTCTTCCACACTTTTATCACACACTTTTAGAACATTGCGGGGCCATGTGACCATTAAACTCAGTGTCCAATTCATTCCAACTTCCTTCATGTTTTCTACATGTTTAGTTTTCCTACACAGAAATGCTTAAATGTGGACTTTATTCCTAGGTTGCTGCTCCACAGCTCACACTATAGTTCACATCAGCTGGTGCATACGTGGCATCTAATCATTTATGCAGTGTAAATTGGAGTGGGGTGTGAACTGTTTACAAAATAAAGTAAACCCAGTCTTTCCAAAGGCTTATTTTTTTGATAGTTACTTTATAAGAGAAATTGACAAGTTGTGTTATTCAGTGAAATGTGTAATCATTAAATAGAAAACATCTTTACCAGATAGAGGCAGTGCCACATCCTATAATTATAGAACTCTGGAAGACTGAGGTAGTAAGATCACAATTTAGAGCCCAGCTTATACAACTTAATGAATTAGTGAAATCGTATCTTAAAACAAAAACCAAAAATCCTCAGAATAGGATTTGGAAATGTAAGTCATTGTGAAGGTCCTTTGCTCAATCCTCAGAACCACAGAAATTAGCGAACAATAAACAAAGATATGGCTTTACCATGAATTTACAATATAGATGGGAGATCGGAAAGAAAACATGTAAGCCTGAAAGACTTCAAGTGACCTTGCAACTTAATTATGAAGATGAGGAAGACCCACTAGAAATCATCCAACATCTCCATCCTGCAGAGGAGAAATGGCTTCACATCCTCTAGTCCTTGCCCCCATAGCAGCCTGTCACAGTGCCATTGCTTTCATCATCCCGAGGATGCAGGCCACTCTGATTTCCTCCGTTCAGCACATTGGACAGCACCCTGCCTTACAGAAAAATAGAGCCATCTACTGGGCCAGAACCCGAGTGGAATTTCCCTTCTTGGGATTCAAAGACCAAAGAGTAAAAGGAAATTCTTTATGAGCCTCTTTTATTTTCTGCCAACACTTTTCCTCACGGTGGTGACGTCTAAAGTCTGAAATAACATTCCAGTTGAGATTTCAATTCCAATTCTACCAATACGTCTTCACAGGTAGCCTCTAATATGCTATATAAGCACTTGGAGAGTGAATGCTGAAGGAGTTTTTGTAAGTAAGGTGAACTCTCTGGAGCTCCCTTTTCTCTACGGGAATTATTTTCTAACCTAATTGAGACAGCGAAGTAAACAAATTAAATGAACAAATTTCCACCTGAGTTTAGTTTTAAATTCAAAAGATAAACTTTTAAGCTAATATAGCAATTTAGGATGCAAAACAGATCAAATGAGAGAAAGACTGGAGATATTAGGTCATTTTGAAAGCATATACTTATATTTAGGACCTTTCAGAGAAAAGCTACCAGTAATGTAATATTTTATATCCTTTTGCTACTGCTATTCCTCAGGAATAACATGATTATAAAAGAATCCATACATGAAGCACGGTTGTTCTTCAGATGATTTTTTTTCAGTAGATTCTAACAGTGCTCATAAAACAGTCAAGGCAGGAGCCAGTTACTCCCTTTTTCCCAGTACTTTAAACCTAGGGCCTTCACTGAGCTACACTTCTAGCACTTATTTATTTATTTATTTATTTATTTATTTATTTAAATTTTAAGACAAGGACATGCTAGTTCACTAAATTGTCCAGGATGAGCTGGAATCTGCAATCCTCCTGACTCAGCCTCTTACGGTGATGGGATTAGATGTGTGTGTACCACCACGACTGGCAGTTAACCTATATTCAAGGTGAAAAACTGAAAATCAGAAAAAGAAGTTGTCGTTTTCAAACTCACATGGCTAAGATAGAATGGGACAGGGCCTCAAGCCCTGTTCCTCTCATTCGTGCCCTACTCTCTGCGGTGGCCACACGTGGAGACATTTATAACAGATACGCCTTCTCTGTGAAGGTGGATTCAAATCCTCTGGCTCCTTTCGCATGCACTTCTATATCCTGCCCTTCATCCTTGCTTTATTCCCCCATCGCCACAGTGAAATAGCGCTACAGATAGGCAGACAGACAGGTATGCATAATGCACTTCCTGCAACTGTATTTCACTTAACTTCCTACTTAAACTTGTTTTACCCAATCTCATTTCATCTGTGGTCCTCAAACATGCTCTCTATGCTGCAATATTTGCTTTAAAGTACTTTAATAATACATATCACCTTGAAATATCTTTGCCCTACACTAGTCTTGTTCCTGCCTTTCACATTGTGAGACTCTGGCCTTGTTATTTCATTCTTAAAATCCTCCCATGACTTCCCACCACCCTCCAGATGGAGAACAAACTCTAGGGTGACCTTCCCTTTCCTTCCTTTCAAACTCCCTCCCCCACATTCTTGTTTCTCTTTTTAGTTACACTTAGTAATTTCATGGTGCAACACAGATCATTTTACATCACCAACCCTTGACTGAGTGTCCCCCTCCTTTCCAAGAGCTATCTTCTACCTTTTTTACCTGAGCAATATAGTTTTCTGTAAAGCTCAGCTTAGACATCTCCCTATAAAACTCTTTAAGTATCTCCCAACTCTTCCATAAAGGAGTTTATGATTCTCTCCAATGTGCATATTATGATTAAGTTAGCTGTTAGATTTCACCTTGGCACCTACTGTAAGATTTTACAGTCAGTTGCTTTTATGTCTCCTTCCATGTCTTACTGTATTTCCACAGCACTGTGTAGCAGGTGCTCAGTAAACTTTTACTAATTCACAATGAATGTATGCATGATCATTTAATGGAGTAGCAAAAAAGAAAAGTCAAGAAATCAGTGATTCTCTCAAGGACAGAAGTATTGGGGAACATGAGACAAATGCTTGCACTCACCTAGGACAGGAAGTCAGGAAGGCTACTAGCTTCTTGTCCCTCTTTCTGAGTGCATCTTGGCTCTTCACAATCTCCTCTTCCTCTTCCTGCCACAGAATGGTGTGAACTTTCACATTATGAAACTCTGTCTTTGTTATTTCCATTTTAAAATCGTCTCACACTCCCCAATGTCCCCAGGATAACAAACAAGCTCTTTAGGATGGACCATCCCTTTCTTTCCTTTGCAAGCTCCTTCCCCAACATTCTTGTTTCTCTTCTTGCTAAACAGAATGACTGTATGGTGCATTCTGTGTCATGGTGATACACAGCAATAGTTTTGCATAGCTGTGCTCTCTCTGCTTTTTGAGTATTTCTTCTTCATGTTCAATTTGTCCTTTCCCCCACTACACTCAGATTTTACCTCTAGGCTTCTTTTCTACATAGCTGTATAAGACACCAATTCTCTTTATGGCTTTTAGTTAAAATTTTCCAGGAAAATCATCTTTGTGAAGCTTAAGACAGACTGTCCTTGACTCATGTGCCCAAACATTGCTCAATCAGCTTTCTTAAAAAAATTTTTTTGTTTAGTCTTCTATTTATTATTTATTTGGTACAGGGTCTCACTACATAGCTTGCATTCATGGTGACCCCCATGTCTCAGCCTCCCCAGTGCTGGGATTATAGACATGCACTACTATACATGTTTTGGGGGCTGGCACAGTATATCTAGGGTTCTGGGGCTGGCACAGCATGCAATACCAGGGATGGAACCCAGGACCTTGCACTTGCCACACAGGTGCTTAGAATGCCTAGATATCTTCAATCAGCTTTGATCAAAAGACAAAGATCACAAGATTCAAAACATGGCCATTTATACTTTCCCTCATTCATACAGTTACCTGTAACAGTGAGTGAATGATAATATGGGAAAAAGGCTTTCATTGATCTGTATCTCCATAATGCCATTGTAATTGGGAGAGACAATAATAAGTATAAAAGCAAGGCAAGATAAATTCAGTGGTGGTAAGTATTACAGAAATATTAAGTGACATAAGAATGAGTGGGTGAAGGAATGGGGAAAAGATTTTAGTTTTTGGCTAAGTGGTTACAGGAGGGAGGCTACATGGAAATAGAAGAGTAGGATACATAGGATGCTAAGATGGTGGATTTAGTCATAATAGCATGAGTAAAATGGGCTAAAGCTACTAAATTGTCATAGCACTCCTTCCAAGCAAGACAAAAATTAACACAGAAAATTTAGAATACTGTGCATAGACACTTCTCAATTATGATGGTTACATCTCCCCAAGTCTATCACATAAGCTGAAAATATAGTAAGTCAAGAGTGCAGTTAGTAGACCTATCCCACCTAGGTGACTCTATCCATGGTAGGATATTGATTGTTCGTTCATGCTGGCATGGTTAACTCAGCACTGTGGCTTATGCTACTATACAACAGGACAAGTTTGACGCTATTTGTGCCTGTCCTGGGGAAACAAATCAAAATTTAAAATTTGAAGTATGGTTTTTTATTGAATGAGTATCACTTTTCTATCATGATACAGTTAAAAATTGTTAAGTCAAATCATCGTTAGCCAAGCACCATCAGTATATCTAGCTATCATGATGCTGACCGATCAACATCCAGACATAAAGAAGCACCAATTCAAGACAATAAAAAGACCACTTAGAGGTAATCAGAAGTGACAATGATGCTCCATGATGCTCACACCACAGAATTACTGGGAAGGTAAGTGACAATGGTAAATAAAAGATGTAAAAGCATTTGTGAACCAAGAGACTACATATAAATATATACACTCATGATCATAACTAGAATAAAAGGAGTCACAGCAAGTCTCTTGCCAAGTAGCTATCTACCACTCTCATTTTGGGAAAATTATATGTAATGCAAATGTGCTTGTGATGCGCATTTATGGTGTTCAGCAAAGATGATATTACCAAGCCTGAGATTCCCTGGGAAATTCACTTGGAAAAAAAAGCAGGATATAGCAATCTAAAGCTATATCTATATCACCTATACCTATCATCGATGCCTATCATCTATATCTATCTTCTATATCTATACCCTCTATATCGATATCCTTTATGTCTATATCCATATCACCTATATCTTTTTTATGATTTCTTTTTTCATTTTTTACACTAATTTTATTGAGAAACAAGTATCAATGAGACAGTTTCAAAACAGGTTAGGAGGATAGTTATAATAATTAATAAATTGCATATTGTTGTCTTCGTATTAGTTGTTCATAGTACAAGATGCAGACATGATACCTTGTCTAAACATTATTAGTTCAAAACTTTCTTCTTAATGAACTAAGAGAAAGTTACTGTATATCTATCCTATTTTGTATATACAGATACATATATTTTTTTTCACTACAAAATGGTCCTTCATTTATATCCCCCTTGTTTGTTTACTTTTGTCAGAGATGGGTGTTCCATTGCCATTGACATATTGTAGGTGCATGAATTCAGCAAAGTAATCCAATATAGCCCAGTAGTCTATAATAGTGTGTTATCTGCATGACTGGCAGTGTCAGAAGTTGTTGGCTTGAGCCTTTTACAGCTCAGCATATTAGTATGGCTTTACTTTTTATACCTTGTTTTTCTACTTTTCTGCTGGTTGGTTAAAACTAAGATACAACAAGACCTCCAAGTAGGAGGCATATATTGACAACATCTATATGCCTCCTGTTTGGAACACCATTGAAATTATAGTCCTGGGGCTGGGGAGATGGCTCAGTAGAATAAGCACTTTCCTAGCAAGTACAAGGGCCTGAGTTCAATCCCCAGTTCCACAAAAAATTAAAAAATAAAATAAAATGGAATTATAGTCCTTGCACTTACTACTAATTCCACTCATGCACATTACCATTTCTGTCCCCTTAGACTTCCCCTCAGTGAATTTTTTAACATTAAATCTTTGTCCCAAATTTAGAGGTTCCTCTCTCAAGTCATGTCACCTTTCTATGTCACCCCAAGCTCATAGAAAGACAGATAATAAGCAGGCAAATACTTAAGATTACTGCTTTTAGTGGTGGTCACACAATTACAAGATAAATGTCATCTGATTTTATAAACATGAGTGTGAAGCATTCAGCAGGTCACTTTCCATGATCACCTCCCTCATCGGTCATTAATTCTTCTCTACAACTTAATCAACGCGGAGCTCTCCTCTAGAGAATGAGCCCTTCTTGATATCCATTGTCTGGGCATCCCTCAGGTCTTCCAAAATTAGGAAAATTAATGATTTTGCTTACATGCAAATTCATAAGAATTAAAAAGTAATTTTACTTGTGAAACAGTATGGTTCAGAAAAGAAAAACAAGATGTCTTATTTTGCAACTAAAACAGTTGTGTGGTCATAAGTAAACTACCTTTTGAGACTCAGCTCTTCACTGATAAAAGTTAAGATGGAAAGACATAGTATATGTAAACATTTTGCACAAAGTAAAAGCTCTTTCAAAATGGTATAATTTCTAGATGTTTATTCAACTATAGAGAGAAAAAATACTGTGTTTTGAGTTCAGTACAATGTATTATTTACAACTTTAAGCAAACAGGCTTACACTATACATTATTTACTTGATGTAAAATTGTTACCTAAAATGCATGTTTCAGAAATTAAAATTTGCAAAAATTTCCATTGCATAGAATAGGATAATTGGCTGTTTAAGATATGACCTATCTGCTATTTGTATCTCATAAAGTAACATCAGCAATTACATTAGGTTGTACTAATTACTGGCTGAATTGTATCTTCTCATCTAAATCAGAATTAAGTTATACAAATATAAAAAGAAACCATAACAGTAAGTTTCAATCTCTTCTTGACTGGGAAGTTATCAGAAACATTATTTAATTTAATAGTTGGAATTATATTCTGTAATTAGCATAGTCAGCTCAGAAATTTAAATTATTCCAATATAACTGAGTCACAAAACAGTGAAACAATACTGATTTAACTTTGATGGGTTCTTTCAATGCAATTGACCCCAATAGCATAGAAATTGGAGCCAGAAAAAACTTTCTTCCCATAGCCAAAACTTGCTAGCTGTATAATAATAGAAAATAGCTTAGCAGTTCTGAGGTTCAGATTTATTACTAAGAATAAGAATACAGGGCCAGTGAGACAGCCCGGCAGAATAACACCTGCTTAGGCAAGTGCAGGGACCGGGGTTCAATCCCTGGTTCTACATGCCATGCCAGACCCACCCCAGATGTGCTGAGCCAGCCACCAAGACCAGGTCTGGTGGTGCACACTTGTAATCCCAGCTCTGAGGAGGCTGAAACACGAGAATCACGATGAGTCCAAGCTGTGTAGTGAGACCTTGTACCAAATACATTTTTTAAAAAAAGGAATATGAATACTATTAATCATACTCTTCACAAAGCTGTGATTGAAGAACAGATGAGATAACGCATATAAAAGCGCTCAAAAAACTTGGGGAAAAGGAACTGGGCAAAGTTAATGCAACTCCTTTCTCTGAGTTCCTAAGCAGATTATCCTCTGCACTCCACGGCATTATCATTGTCTGCTCTCATGGGTTGAGAATGATACACCAGCAGGGAGAAGGATGAAACTTTGATGTATTAGGCCCCTGACCAGACTTTGTCTCACCCAGGAAAACCCTATGTTGAAATCACTTATTTAACTAAAAATAGTCACTCATCATGTTTTGTGATGCCAACTTTTCCAAGAGGACAAAAGAGACAGACAGAAGACAAAAGGCAGTTAGCCAAGGGCCCATCCTGGGTGAAGGGGTGCTACCATCCCTTTTAGGAAGATGACAGAGACATGGTGTCAGGGCATGGTTTCTCCATCTCAACCACCAACAGCTAGAGTGTGTCCAGAGCAGCCCACTGCCTACCTTAGAAATCTCTGAGCAACCATGAGAAATGGGTCTAGCACTGGGAGATTAGAGGACTTAGATTTATAGACTAAGATAAATTGGTGGCATCCACAGACACTGCAGGACAATTTGCTACAAGCAATAGTTGTTCTGCTATTTCAGAAAAGAAATTGCCAGTCTCCCACATACTCTCTCTCTTCCTCCCTCCTCCTAGAACCAATATTTGTGCAAAAAACATTATCCCTCTTTCTTGATTTTGTACCAAACAATTCGATTCCTACTATATGAATATCAAGAAAGCAGCATCCACTGAACTCAGTCTCCCTATAAAAGGGTAAGTTAATTATTACACTTGCTGTTCTTCACTGGCGGATGACAATAACCTCCTCCCATCCCATTCAGAAAGCAAACAGAGCCATCTGAGACCTAGCCATTGTTTACATATTGTATTTACATGCACCTACCTACAATGGTCTGGTTTCTCGTAACGAGTATTTATCCTCTGACATTTTCAGCTTTAGCAGCTGAGCTCTTCTTGACAGTCCAAGAGAGGGGTCCACAGAGGAAAACTCATCATCTGATTGAGGCTTTCAGGCAAATTAAAACTCTCTGGACAGGATCCTCTTTCCCTCACTTAGATTTCAATGAGCAGAAAGTAGATTATCTTTCCAAGCAATTATCAACTCGGAAAGTGCTTCTGGTTTTCAGTCTTTGGCAGAACTTGTTGAAAACAGGATCACAATAATGGACTTGTACAAACACTCATTTCAATGGCTCTTCTGTCCCACATGATGCATGATGAAATTTGTGAAGGTCTGTTTTCCACCCTCTCAGTGTCATCTTTTTTTTTCCACAGAGTCAATTTGCCTCATTTAAATCTAAGCCATTATATTAGCCATCCCTTTCACTAGACTAAAGAACTTCTTTTTTGTTATCCATATCATGACCACCATGCATCAAAGGTAGGATCATTACTTTCTACTTATTTTCTCTTCTAGAGATCCAGATTCTTGTAGGAAGAATCTCTAGGGTTGGGAGGAGAAACTCTGAGGCTGGGAATAGAGCCCAACATTTGATCTGAATCTTTTACCATACCATACCAACACAGAGATCCTTCACGCTATAGGGTGTACAGGGTTAAATCTGACTTTTTCCTACAGAGATGGGGAGGGCTGATTTGGCTTTGATATAGAGACCTGGGAATTGAAAAAAATCTGTCTAATTTTGCTCTTTTATTGTAAAAGCAATAGAATGTTAGTTTTCTGGGACAATGTTGTCTCACTTAAAACATGTACAAACTGCTTTATTAGAGATTATAGCGCCATTGGGAGAGAAAGCGAAAGTGATCATTTATATGATAATGCGAGCTGATAATTTAAGAATAATTCATTCTCATAAATGTTCTAATTGTTGTGATGTAAGTTTATTACATAATATGCAAGGTACAACTGCAGTTCCACCCAGAGAGTAAAGTATTTTATAAGGTAATCTGCTTTTTCTTTCTAGTAGAGTGCAATTTAAAAGTCTTAGAAGGATTTTAGGGTAGGTAGATTGTCACAGTTCGCGCCACACTGTTTCTCTACTCTGTTCCCTAATCTTTACCTCATTTACAAAAGCTGGGGCAGCTGTGATAATAAACACATTGATGGATTAAAAAGGGATTTTGTCAAGAAAATTCATTTGGCATGGGAGATTTGACTAGGTAGATTTTAGGGCTCCTTCAGTCCTGACTTTCTCTTGTCTTAAACAGGAATGAAAATAATTTCCAGCTACAGGCAGCAAAACAACAGATTTTAAGGAATTTTTTAGCATGCCACTGAACGGAAAAAATCACATAAACAGTAGTAACTGAGGCAGCAAATCATACATGTCAAAGAGTCTGAGGATGGACTATTAATCATCATTGTATTTCAACTTAAAATAAATTCTGATGTTTAAAGGCCATTTTTAGAGTCAGTCCCCTATACTCTTTAGAGAAAAGAATAAAGTGATGAAAGAAAGAGGCTTTCTAGACATATGTTACCAGAGAAAGAGAGAGGAAGAGAGAGAGAGAGAGCTCTCTCCTTACCTCATTTGAAATGATGCATTTATCTTATAAACATAATAAGAAACAAAAGTGTGATATGAATCCTGTTAGGCTCTGTTGGTCTGTTTATCTATCAGCCTATTGACTGATATTCTATGAGACTACTCCAGTTTTTATTCCGGAGCAGTTACATCTAGGGTTTTGTAACCCTAGTTACAAAAAAAGGTTGGACTGATAAAAGTTAGATATATTGTGCTTAAGAATTTCACCCTAGTTTTCAAGAGATAGATGGGATGGAAAGGAGATAGGAGATAAGAATGAGAAGGGAAGAAGAAAATAAAATAGAGTAAAAAGAGAAAAATTTGCTGAAATTATTCAGAAGTTGTAAACTTCAAAGAGAACCCAACTAATATTAGCAGAAGGGTAAGGCCACACTACACCCCCCCCCAGTTTTTTTAAAAAAGAGAGAACATGTAGATACAGATAAATAGATAAGTGTTTTCTCTAGATATTGTTCTCTTTACTGTTTTCCCCTATCCTAAGTAACATATGTCCACTTTTTGCATTACCTTCACTACAGGCAACTGTACTATTTTGACAAATATCTATGCTTATCTTTACCTTACGTTTTTTTAAATTTGATGTCAAAATTATAAACTATTCTCCTATACTTCTCTATGGTACAATATATCTTTAGGTATTGAATCTTAAATCATTTGGCTTTTATTTGGGACATCAAAGAGAAAGTTCTTTAATTTTTTTATTTTTTAAAGAGAGTACAAAATAGTATTAAAACAGAAAAATTACAAGTGATACAGAATTTCACTT
>NDGN011480877.1:0-10274 GCA_002564285.1 Tympanoctomys barrerae
ATCCAAGGGGGTGGAAGAAGGTCTCACCCACACTATACTTGGGCTGAGACTGGCAGGTCCCGCTGGCTCAGGGTAGCCAGAAGCAATCCCACACTTACCAGGCCTGGGCTAGAACAGGATCTGGGAGTCCCTAGAACGTGGCAGAAATTCTCACATGGCGGGCGGGGTGGGTGGAGTGCTGCAGAGTTTTGGTGGGGTCTCAAGGGGCTGGCTGAGGGTCTCACCCATGCTGCACCTGGGCTTGGACGCTGGCGCAGGGTAGTGGGAAGCTCCCTCCATTCAGTAAGATTTAGATGGTGAGGTAGGTGAAAGTCCATTATGATCTTTAAAGAATAAATAAAAGTTGGCCTGGACTTGTGCTTACTGGTGGTAATTCTAAACAAGGATGAGGTGAGTGACCCTGTTATTGAGTGATATTTTTCAATAGCAGTGATAGATTATGTTGATAATGCCATGTTCATACCTATGTCCTCTAATCAAATGCGTGTACTTATGAAACAGTAGAGCAAACATGAGTTTCTGTGCATGATGCCAAGTTTCTCATAAGGGGTCCATTCCCAAAACCTTGGATTCCAACCAACTAAGCTAACTGGTACCACCTACTTAAAGAACAATCTCTTCTTGCAGGCTACAGACATTTATAGGAACATATCATGAGAATTTTAACAATATACCAGGTACAAAATGCATTTTAGTGTTACCCAAGAACATGCAATATTTCAGAATTTGGAGAAACTGCAACTATTCTGTCCACTCCAAATTATAAATAGATTTGGTAGCCTGAGAAGTCTAGGGTTTCACTGACCTTCTTTGTTGATGATGTAATGAATATGTAAAACTGACATGACTACAATAGGAGAAGGAGCTCAGAACCAGAGATCAAGTCATCCTTCCTTAAAGTTACATCTTACTGCACTCTTGTTTTCTTATTGAAAGACTACATATTTAGAGAACACAGTCCTAGAATATTAGAAGGATCTTTAGAAGTTCACTGGAGGGACATAAAAGCCATGTGGATGTGCTGACTAGAGCTGTTGGCTCTGCCAGTACCACAGCTTCTCTGATTCCAGATCCACAGCTTTCTAGTACAACCTGCCACCCTGAGTCACCCAATTATCACTTCTCTTATTGAGCTATCTCAAAGTTACTGGTCAAATTCCAGACCCCTCCATCTTTCAATGGTCTAGAATTGCCACTCACTTGAGTGATGGATCAAAGTATAAGATATTTGTTCACAGTAGCTTATAAAGTCAAATATTAGCCGAGTTTATACTCTTCTCAATCACAATAAAATAATAATAAAAAGCCAGTGAGTGTTAGAAAGTATTTCTTACCTAGCTACTAAAAAATCTTAATATCTCTATTGAACTAGAAGAGATTATGAATTTCTGCTATCCTATTACCTGCCACCTTTTGTAGGTAATAAGCATTCAGAAACTAATTAATTATGGATTCCTTCTATGACAGTGACATTTTTATACACGTATAGTATATTTAAAAAAATGGGCTGGCTAGATAGCTCAGTGGATTAAAGTGCATGCTTACGCAGACCCAGGGGCCTGAGGGGGGGCTGTGGTCTGATCCCTGGTATGCCATGCCAGCCCTGACCCCAGGACACACTGAGACAGCAAATGAGACTGGGTGTGGTGACACACACTTGTAATCCCAGTGCTTGGGAAACTGAAAAACAGGAAGGATCACAAGTCCGATCTGTGTAGTGAAGATCCTGTAGACCCTGTACTAAAATACACACACACACACACACCCCTTCCTATAAATTTAAAAAGCTGATGTGAGGTCTGAATACTTGACAATATTTATCAGCCGGAAATGTGAAAAAAATCCCAGAGCTGAAGGTCAGATCTGGTTCCTAGCCAGGGTTCCAAATGGTAATAATTCTTGGTATCTAATACTTTTCTATTGTAAAATGCATGTAAAAAAATCTTTTTAAAAAAATTCCCTGTCTTTCCTTCCTACCAAGCCTCAGCTTAAAAAAAAAATTTTTTTTCAAGTGGCAAAACGAGGCTTAATTTTTTAGTTTTTTTTCTTTCCAGGCTTTATTTTGGAAAAGACAATTGAATTGGTTTTGAATTGAACCAGATCAATCAGTATCATCTTATTTGAATGCTTAAGACTAAGCCAGGGCTGGGAAGCCACAGAAGTGCCTGCATTGCAAGCACAAAGTCCTGAGTTGGGGGTTGAGAACAAGCCAATATTTTATGCACATAATCTATCCTATCAAAATATTAGGGAGTGTATTGATAATCTTTGGACTCCTTTGGGATAATATCATGTCTCAGAAGGGTAAATTAATTTATACAACACAAAATAGTATGTATAATACTGAAAACATTATGAAATCTTAAAGCTAGAATTTTCTTTGGTTGTATAACTAAGTTGTTGAAATAATCCTAAAAATAACCCTTCTCTCAAGAGTACTTGAGAACTAAAGAACTGAGAATGTGATTAAAATGTAAACATGAAAGTAAACCTATCAAAATGTTGGTAGTGGTTGTATCTAGATGACGCAATTAAGGGTAATTTATATATTTTTACATTTTTATGTACTTCTATATTCTTTGCAAGGGACATGTTACTCTTATTATCAGGGAAAGAAGTCCAATATACTATGAAATAATGGTGAAGATAGTATTTATATATGTGTAGAGGGATAGATTGATTCTTTCTAAAATCAGATGGTAAATGATATTACATCTCATGAATTTATGAGAAGAGCATATGACTATCTGGATCATACAGTGACCATGCTTTTCTATAGACTGGATACACTCAGTATGCCAAAGGTATAGGAGTGATGAACAATGTTTAATGATGTTGAGGGTACGGAAGAAAGCTAGAGAGGTGTTGTTCAGGATTCTGAGGTCAACACTTCAGATAACAGCCCTTTAGTGAAATTCTATGTATGGGTACTGGAAGAAATCAACACAAACAGGGCAAGGAGATCTGAGAAACTGAATTTTGACAAGGACTGGTCAGAGACATTCTGAAGGTCAAACTGATTAGGACATTGGAAGAATCTGTGACAGGAAACTTTTAGAAATATAGTTTAGCCTGAAATTAAAATATTGTAGGACAAGAGGTAAAGGGGAGACACAGAAGCAAAAAGGGCTGAAAGAGGCTCCAAAGGCTAGAAAATGACATTCAGAAGTTTCTGGAAGAGATTGTGCTGTGATGAATTAAATCTAAGTTTAAGAGAGTTACACGAGACTGAATTTGAAATTTGCTCACATTAATTTTGAATTCTTACATTTGAACTCAACTGTAACACCAGAGATGGAGAACAAAGGGGGTAAGTCACTGTGATCAAAGGTGCATATCTATCTCATCCTTGGGCTTGAAGGCACTGGTGGAAATCACTGAAAGAAAGTGCAAACCACAGAGAAAGGAAATCAATAATCCATCCTTCTTTGCCCAAGGAAATCAGTTTTTTGTTTTTTTTTTTTTCTGTGCAACACTAGTGAGAACATTCCATTGGAAAGACCAAGTCCTAGGACAAGGGGGGCAGCCAGAAGGGGCTGCGCATGTAACATCAATGGAGGAAGTGGTTCAGACTGGGCCAATGGAAGAAAACGAGCACAAGCTCTGTCTGACAGGACAGCTATTTTGCAACCCTTGCTACCTGCAGGAATGTGGGCCTATGACTGCCAGATCTTATGAATTTTCAAGAAATACCAGATACATAGATTTCTTTGCTAATTATTCTATTATTAGCAAGTAATTCAGTTTCTCAAAAAAAAACCAACAACAAAAAAAAAAACAACAATCGCCACTCAAAAATCACATCTGTGAGGCATGTGGCGTTTGGGCTAGTTTATGACATTTGTCCTGAACTATCTTCTCAGTATAACTGTAACACTGGAAGATTTAAATATCATTAGATAGTGTCTTAAAAGCATGAAATTGTCTGACCTTTGGCCAGCCTTTGGAGTACTAAGAAAGCTCAAGTGGTAAATGAGTCTGAGATAATACAGCTCTTCACTACCAGTGCCTTGGGGAGAATATTACACACATTATGTAATACTAGTATCTTGATGTTCAAAGAATAAAGAACAGAGTTCGAGAACTTACGTGTGGGCCAGAATCAAAGCTTGAAAACATTTGGATGTAATTTATCTTTAGTCTAGTAGGAAGTTTCGTATGAACACTGGAGAACAAAACATGGCCCCCAAGGACAATTTTATAACATGATACATACTTAGCAAGTGCCACAGCAGTGACTAAAGAATTGATTAGTTACAGTTTCTGTAGCTTTGGAAAGCTTTCCAGGTAAGAAATATAGTAACAGTGGGGGAAAAAAAAAAGTCCATGGCCCATTTCAATAGAGGGTTCAGGGTGCTCAAGCAAGTATAGAACTTTAAATACTTGGTGAAGTGCAACAGAATATCAAGATTCTTATTGCCTATGCCAGGGGGATACCCCCACCATCTTAGTTACATTTTTCTCATTGCTGAAATAAAATACCCAACACCCCAAAGTAAGAGAAGGAAGGGTTTCTTGTGGCTCACAGTTTGTAGAGGTTTCAGTCCCTAATACGCTGGCCCCAACACAGGGCAGCGCAGCAGAGGGGCAACACAAAAGAGAAAAGGTTCACAGCAGGTGGAACACAGCAAAGCAGTGAAATAGCAAGCAGCAAGTAACAGCAGCAACCCTCTTTCTGTCCCTTAGTCTACCTGCCCTTACAGGAGTAGCATTCAGACCCACAGTTGAGGCACTTTCAATCTTAGCATCACACCATTAATTCCAGCATCACATCCTTAATCTCATCATGACATATCCTAGATCAAGCCATGTCCAAAAAGCCCTATGTTTGAGTGCATAAGGCTTTGGGGAGACATGTAAATATGAGATACAGCACTTCTCTCTACCCCCAATTTATACACCACATACCATGTGTTCAAATTAAAATGAGGTCATTAATTGGTTAGAATGGGTCCCAATCCAATGACTGGTACTGCTATAAGGAAAGGGAATTTTGGACACAGACACATACTGTGAGATAAGACTACTACATAAAGACAAATATTTCGGAGTTATTTTGCCATAAGCCAAGGAATGATGATTGATGCTATTCATCAGAAGCTATATAAGGAAAGAATGTTTGCTTCCTTGGAAGTAAAACCTCCTTTTGGAGGAGGTACAGGCCTACTGACATTTTGCCCTCAAACTTTTGACTCTCAGAAAGGTGAAAGATTTATGTGGTAATAGGTCACCTAGTTTACGACAATGCATTAGAGAAACTATCTTTTTAAACCACTTATGAGATACAAAGCTTGGTATGGAGAATTATACAATGACTTACAATTATATCCTCAAGTGGAGTAGTTCTCAGGGTAGACAAGATGAAGCACAGGAAATACACTGTCAATAAACATGAACATCCTTGTTTGGGAGAGAATGGAGCTAGGGGATGCTTTGTTTTGAATGGGTCCCTCAAAGTTTATGTATTGGAACTTTAATTTCCAGTGCAACTGCCATGGGAGGTAGTTGCCTAACAAAAATGTAATTATATCAGAAGGACTCTGCCGCCATGAGTGGATTAGTGTCTTTTTTGCTCCCAATCATTTGCTTTTTGCCATGGATGACACAGCAAGATGGCCCTTACCAGATGCTAGCATTCTCATCTTAAGATTCCCATCTACCAGCGCTGTAAGAATAAATTTTTTCCTTTACAAAAGTTGCACAGTCTCTGATATTCTGACATGCAGGCATAAAATGGGACTCAGGCAAGGAATAATGACTGGTAACCAAACACATAGCAAGATAACACTAATGGTATCACACATAGCTTTTCTCCAAGGGTTGAACTAAATTTCATTTTATTTAGGTAAGATTACATATTACAAGTTTTTAAAAATTCACTTAGCCTATCCTTGCCCAACTTTGTTTCCTTTACTGAGAGTCAACAAACTTCAGAAAGTAATTATAAGGCATTTTATAATCTTTACATATCCAAGAACAAGATCACATATGAACTTATGTACTTACAACTTTGATACTACATGTTAACAGGTTTACCTTATTGCTGGAAGGTAATTATCTTATATTTTGCTTCTATAAAATTTTCAATAAAAATTTTTAAAAATATACCACATCTAAACACACACCTACCTCACAACCACCATCACTACCATCCAGCCATTGGAACAAAAACCTCGCTCCTTGCTATTTTAATGTACAGAAGTGAATTCTGCATAAATGTGTCTTTCACTAGGAAGGATATTGCTCTGTACTGGTCTTTGATAAATTTCAGGACTGTGTATTTCTGTTTATGTAGAGCTTCAACAGAAAACATTACATTACTGCAGAACAAACTTGTTCATTATGCCACATTCAATAACATACCAAGAAAAGCTTAAACACATCTGCTCATTTCAGGTGTGTCTCATAGTATTTTTGTTAGCTCTGAGAGAGATAAACTTTCAGACCACAGATTATGATTGCTTGTGGTCAAAATAACATGTAATAACACATATATTGTGATAATATTCTAGATTATGTAAGAACAAAATGGCAACTTGACTTGATTACTGATAACATATGCATAAATTCACAAACTATACACCTTTATATTGTGACTATGTAGAATAGAACATAATAGATTAATGGAACTTAATATATTAATAATCAAACAATATTGAAATACATATTTACAACTACATGTAATAGACATTTTAGGAATACAAACTCTTTATTATCAATTCAATTTTGAAAAAAATTATTTGCTATTCTTTTAAGCTTCTACATTAGTCTATTTGAACACTATATACTGAGGTATCAGAATGAATTTTTTAAAAATGTAGCAGCATAGAATGTGGAAAGACAGCCGGGAAGATGGCTCAGCAGAATAAGAGCTTCCCTGGCAAGCACAAGGTCCTAAGTTTGATCCCCGGTTCCAAAAAAAAAAAAAAAAAGAATGTGGAAAGAATTTAATGCTAGGGCATTCATCATCCATTCAAAGTTTTGATTCACTGAAAAAAGTTCACTCATCTCACATATGATCTTTTATGGTAAGAATATATTATCCATCTGATGATTTAAAAGTAAATTTACAGTAATAAAATATAATTTACATAGGATTCCTCTATTGAGGGTGGGCATTAGACTATTTACAAGAAGAGATTTCAGTATATAAACAGATAGAAACAGCAAATGTGGTGGAAAGCATTACAGAGTTGCCTTTGACCAAAATCTGACCGTGTATACAGTAAGATCCAATTACATCACAGACATTTTCATGATTTTTCTTTTTCACTGTTAATTCTTCCAGTTCTTAATCAATTGTCACTCTGGAAAACGCCTCCATGAAGCCCTCACTGTTGTGGAAATAGAAGTGACTCCTCAAAATACAAGTCTTTAGGGTCAGATTCTGGAGCAAAGACAACTCTGTAATGCTTTCCACCATACTTGTTGTTTCTATTTGTTTTATTTACTTAAGTCTCGTCTTGTACAGTCTAATGCCCAACCTTAATAAACACATAAACATCCCAACATTGCATTAAAACATGTTTAAAAATAATTTTAAGATATTTTATTTTTTTTTATATTTACATTGCCCAAGTTCTCCGTCAATGCAAATTCCCTATATACCAAAAGGTGCTCAAGAAAGTTAGATGAATAAATAAAATAAAAAGCCAGTTGTTCCTTAGCAGTGCCGTATGATGTCCTCAGTAAACTCTTTCCATAGCGTAAGTCTGGGTGATTAAAAAAAAAGAAAAATCAAGCTCCTTTTCACTTAAGTTATTAGAAAGTTTAGAGCCAAATTTGTGATTTACTTCTAACAATCAGAGAGAGCAAGATATGTATTTTGGCCTCCCATTATCATCTTCAACTTTATATTTCACTCTGATTACTTCAACTAATTATTTTATTCTACTGTCCTACACATATTTTAGAAATGTGGTATAAATAGGTCATTAAGAGGAAGAATACCTCTTTAAAACTATAATAATGTTGATACTCCCTTACACTTCGTATTTTAAACACCTCTCTGTAATTTGTTTTCCCACTTAGATAAATTCTGGAAGCCCTAAGGTTTCATAGGGAAGGTAGAAAAGCAATAACTTTGATGATTTTTGGTATAGATGTGCTTGAATCATAAGAGAAATGATATACCAAATGAATCAAGAAAGTAGTCTGTTTGTTGTCATGATTTATACTTGCCAAAAATTTTTTGTAAGGTAGAGATTCCATGTGTTCTCATTCAAAGGTATAACTTGAAATACTAAGTATAGAACAAGAACAATGACAGAAAGAAAGAAAGAAAGAAAGAAAGAAAGAAAAAGAGAAAGAAGAGAAAAGAAAAACTATCAGTGATAAATGTTAGAGGCAAATCTCTATAGTTGAATTTAGGTATCAATTTTTTCAGACAAATAGTAATCTCTCTCTCTCTCTCTCTCTCTCTCTCTCTCTCTCTGTTCTATTGTATTTTTCTTAAGATGTAATCCATTTAGGTTTGAAAATAGACCATTGTGTCTGTGGCAACTTTCATTCCATGACACAAACAAAAGTGCTTTTCAACAATTGTTCAAGTTCATATTTAAGCAATTACTCTAGACCATCATGTCAAGCTTTATACAATTCTGCATAATGAACTTTTTTCAAAAAGTAAAATGCAACTTAAAAAGCTATAATTAAATTTAACTAGGAGAAAACCCTGAAATTCTAAAAGCCTAGCCTTTGTCCAGGTATAGGAGCTTAGAAACATAGAGCACACCTGGACTAACTACTTCTTTGAGCTGAGGTGTCATTAGAATAGGATTATTGATTTCAGGTGCTTTTTTTTTTTTTCCTCTCTAAATGACAGTCCAGAAAACTGGCATAAGAGTCATCTGGCACCTCCCTCACTATGGAGTTTGCTCACACCCCATGAGACCATGTGTCACAATAACTTTGCACCCACACATAAGGCTTCAGGGTGGCCCTGACTGAAATAGGCTGTCTCTGTTGGCAGCTTGCCTTGGTTTGCTACAGCTGTGAGGAAAAGCTGGCTGTAGTCTCTCTTCCTCTCATTCCCCAGACACCCGTACAAACTCTTCAGGCAGCTGCCACACTTCAGTGCTCCAAGCGCTAAGCGTGGAGAGTTAGGAGAGAACTGATGGGTGCAGACACTAACGGGATGTGGGAGGCACATCGTATAGTCCCGACTCTCCTCATCCCTGTGGATAGTTCAACAGTACCTGCAGCATCCATTTGTGAGCAGGACAGGACAAGGATAGAGGAAGATGATGCAACCATACAGCCTAGTTTGCCTGAGTCCCTTGTTAATTGTGATCCTTTCATTCTCAAAAGCTATGAACCAGCTTATGAAGCTATAGTTACATGGTAGAGGGGCACCATTCTTCCTTTCATAGGTCTGATCTGCTCACTACAGATAATGTTGCAGATTTGAGGTGGGCATTACTTCCAGCTACTCAGGAGACTGAGGGCTGAGGCAGGAGGATCACAAAATTGAGGCCAGTGTGAGCAGCTCAGCAAGGTCCTGTCTAAAAATTTTAAAAAATGCTAAAGATATAGCTTATTGGCAGACTACCCATGTACTGAGTCCCTAGTACCCCAATCCCCCACCCACATACAAAAGAAAAAGAAAATTAAGACCTACTCGGCTGACTAAATGGTACCAGCATATCTCTACCCTACCATTTTCTCACCTTCTCCTCACTTTGACAACCAAAAGTACCCTCCCTCTTTTCAAATGCCTCAGATGGAGAGAAGTAAAGATCCTGATGCCTAGCTACTGAACACTCTCCTAGTCTGTTTATTGATTTAGTCTTTTTGAGACAGGTTTTCACTATATAGTTCAGGCTGGCTTCGAGCCACAGTGATCCTCTTGCCTCAGGCACCTGAGTGCTTGGATTACAGGCATGTGTCACCAAGCCTGGTTTCTCTCCTAGTTTAGAAATTAGGAAGCTAAAGCTAAGAAATTTGCATATGGTAAAAATAGTTCTTTACTTGTTACCACTTAATCATTCACTTGGTAGCTTTATAAACCTGGCTTTCAGAGATGATTAATAATAATGACATTTATTTATTTGACAAGGTCTCACTATGTAGTTCAGGCTGGCCTTGAATGCACTGTGTTGCCTAAATTGACCCTGCACTTGAGGTGATCCTCCTGCCTCAGTCTTCTGTGTGCTGGGATTACAGGTATGTACCACCATACCTAGCTAATGATATTTTTAAAGGAAGATGTGGTACTTCAGATTTTAAATACATTAAATTTAGAGTTAAGTCATAAATGTTTTCCAGGAAAGGAG
>NDGN011480885.1:0-21453 GCA_002564285.1 Tympanoctomys barrerae
TACTTTCTTTGGATACATTTTTCATGTCTCTGGCTAGTCCTCAGGCTCTTTCATGTCTTCTTTTTCAGTCTCTCTGTTCTACCCTCAGTTTGTCTTGAACTTCCATCTTCATCCTTTTACGTTCTACCTCTGCACACTGCACAGGTGATCGCATCTAACACCAATAATACCACTAACCTTTTCATGATTATAATTCCCAAATTTTGACTTCCATCCAAAACCTCTACTCTTCCCATGGAATCAGGCATCAGCCAGGGTTCAGCTAGGGGCACAGAATCAGAAACAGACAGCAAGTGCTTTATTCCAGGGAACTGGCTTATACAGTGGTGGAGACTGGATAGCAAAGTCAGCAATATATAGGACAGAATGCCAGGTGCAAGGGCTGAGACTGCTGTCTTTCGAAGCAATTTCTTTTTTAAAATGAAAGTCTCAGTTCCATTTTTCAACTGATGGAGTCAACTCACTCAGACTATATAATATTATCTCAGGCCGGCCAGATAGTTCACTGTACTAAAGCGTCTGCTTAGGCAGAACGCAGGGACGGGGCTGGATCCCGGGCATGCTGGACCCACTCCCAGGGCCCGCTAAGATGGCGACTGAGACTGGCTGTGGTGGTGCATGCCTGTAATCCCAGGGCTTGGAAGGCTGAAAACAGGAGAATCACTATGAGTCCAATCTATGTAGTAAGACCCTGTAGACCCTATACTAAAGACATTTAACAAAACCAGATTATCTCCCTTAGAATCACCTGATTATGTACTGTAATCAACGCTGAAAATTTTCTGTAAAAAAATGCATGTGCCCCTCAACAATATGAAGAAATTGGTGCCAGGGTTTTCCACAGATACCAAAAATCCATGCATGCGCTGGTCTCTTATGTACAGTGCCATTAGGTTTGCCTATGATTCAAACACATCCTCTTGTACACTTTAACCTGTATATGGGCTGTTTATGACATAAACCAATACAAATGCAAGGTAAATAATTGTAGTAATGAACTTTTATGAAATAATGACAGAAAACGATACCTGTGCACATTCAGTACAAATATAATTTTATTTTTTGAATATTTTATTGCAATATTGATTAAAACATGAGATGCAGAAGAAGGTGAATATAGCTAGATTAATGTTTGGCTGAGTAATGAAAATGTATCTTAGTCAGGTTGAACAATTAAAACCATGATACACACAGTATACATCTAAAATCAATCTCTTACTTCCTTCTTCCCAGTTGTTCTGCTCCTCCTCACATAAGCTATATCATCTTCATTTATGTCAGTTCCACTTTTGCAACTTTTCCTGTCAGAAACTGTAGTATATACATATCAATCATTTTGTTCTCTTACAACTTACATCTAATTCACTACCAAAATTGTTAGTTCCATTTACTAGACATAAATGTGAATTTCTACTAGTATTTCTGACATATTTCCACACCACTGTCACCTGTGTCCATGTTTACTGTAATGACCTCAGCACAGGTCACTGAATATTCAGCTTCACGCTGTTATGGTTTGATCCATACAGCAAGCTGCACAGAGGTTCTGTAGAGAGGAAGCAGAGATTTCATATTGCAGAAAAGGGAATTTAATAAATGTTTAATGAATGAATAAATGGATATCTTTTTTCCTTATGGAACATTTTTGACCAGAGAAGGAAACTATGTATGCAATATTTTCCTATATTATTCAGACTACATGTTGTAATTGAAAAGAAAAATAATATATATATTTATTAAGTACCTAATATATTATCTGGTACTCTTCAAATTACTTTAGTTATTATCCTAGTTAAACCTGCTATAATACCTCATATTATGTATTTAGATCATTACTGGTTTCATTCAAGAAAATTGAGGCATAGACAGATAAACATCCTGAATGAACTCTCACACCCTGTGTGTGCATGTACATAGAGCCTGCTTTTCAACCCAGGAACTGTGGTTTCAGTATGAGCACTAATGTCTACTTACTCTTGACCTATGTTCCTGCTTCCTCACATGTACAGGTTAAGGTGCTAGATGATAAAGATTCTGGGACTTTCCAGTTCAGTTGAAGTTTACAACAACACAAGTATTTACTTCTCAACAATATGAGGGATTCAGGAAGACAGACAGAAGTATGTAATTCTTTTGTGGAAAAAATTTGTCACAAAAATGACCAAGTGTACACAAATAAGCTAATAAATTATTTAAATATCTTAGAAAGAGCACTTAAAAATGTCTAGGACTTTCTCAGAATTTAAAATTATCTGGAGGGATCAATGATTGTTTATGTAAATTGATGTACGCATATCAGTTCATGAACTGAGTATAAGGAGTCCTTACTTCTAATCAAATAATAAACTTAAGTACAATTGTTGCCATTTTTCCTCTTTCTTCTTCTGAGGCTATGATGTGTGATTCAACACATGTTTGTGAGAGGGAATTTTCAGAAATATAAATTTGAATAATAAATAATATGCATTAAGATGTTGTTCACCCATGACTATGGGTTTTTACACAATACTTCCAAATATGTTTTACCCATCTAATGAAAAAAAATATTGAAATCATGGAAGCCTGAAGGATAAATCCATTTTCTGTTTTATTTTAAATGAGCATTTATTGAAACATCACCATGTTCTTTCACTTATACACTGTCCAGTGTCTGCAGTCCTACTTGAGGAGGCAACATATTTTGCAAAACTGCAACAAATTACTAGCCATTTACAGAACACATTGCTTACTTCTTATTTAAAGTAAGCCCTTGAAAGTTGTAAGGTAAGGTTTACAATTAGATGGCTTGATAAAACTTGCTGCAAACTGTTCTTTTTTTTCCTATGATTCTCTGAATGTGTCAAGTTGTCTTTGAGGTGGACATGCCAGGGGTCCATACAACCAAGGCTCCCCTCAGAGGCACGGCAGTTACTATATCATCTTACAGAGGCTTAGTTTTACATAGAGAACCTACTTAAAATCATTTGACACAAATTGTAAGCCAAACTTTGAGGTTTTAGAGCCCTGTGGGAATCATTTGTTTGATTCATTGGCTGTTAAACAGATGTCCTCATATTAGGATTTTAGGGTCCATAAAATGCAATAAGAACTGAGAAGACAACTAAAAGAGAGACCATAAAGATAATCTGTCTTCACATGAGTCTATCTCACTGAGAGGTCTTCTCTCTACACTGTGGCCCATCTCTTAGTCTTTTCTTAAAATATGCTTTTGCTACCCAGGTAAGGCTTTAGGCGTTTTTCTTAACTGTCACCAACAAAAATTGGCAAGCCCTGATACATTTATTTTGTGGGTGCAAACATCATTAAATTGTTGAAATAACATATAAAGACTGTTTATAGTCCACATGTAAAATGAGAATTAAAGAGTGTACTTGGCTTTTTCTGCACAGAATTTTATGACTGTCCAGTAATGCACAAAGAAGAGATATCCAGGGACTTGCTGTACTTTGAATGTTGACCTTATCCTTGGTGAGAAAATGTTGTCCAATCCATTTTTGAAAAGTCAGACAGTAGCAGCAATGTCATAATCACAAGAGGACAAAATTTCCATGCTCTACATGTATTGTGCTGTAAACTACAATGTGCTGTAGGAGAGGACATTACATCAGACTGTGATGGTCCAGATTTGAAACGTCTTCCAGACACTTAATATCTCTGAAAGGTGGCTGGCTCTTTGGCTGTAGGGACACTATTCTTCTAGCAGAATGTGCTGGTAAGAGGCAGGACCTGGAAGGAGCCAATACTTCACTAGGGAAGCAGATCTCTATAAGAACACTTCCCTCTATTCCTCCCTCCCTGCTCTCTCTCTGCTTCCCAGAAGCCTCGAGTTGAGTACCTTTTTCTTTCACATTCTCCTTTGCTTTCCTGTTTTTGCCTTGGAGCCTGTAAACCAACCACAATTGTGCACCACAATTGTGAGCCAGAATAAACTTCTCCTTCATTAAATTTCTCCTTCTCCTTCGCACTGTAAGGAAAGAAATACACGAGTTCAGAAAGCAAGCTTCTATTTAGGTGGTAGTATCCATCCACATGGGTATAAGAGGAGAAGAAAAGATAAATAAATATATATCCTCATTGCATAGTTTTCTGGTCTGAAATTTGTTTAACAAAATTCATTTGTTAAAATTCTAATGCTCAAAGGGAATGGCATGTGAAAATAAGTGCGTTGGGGTTTTATGATAAGGTATAAGTGCCACTTTAGAGTAGGTCCTGAAAAGTTTTTATTCCTTCCACAATGTGAGAACATGGTGGGAAGCACCAGGCTGAAGCAGAGCAGGGCCGGCTGCAGAACCAGCAATGGAAGAAGCGCCCCTCACACTTTGCAGCTTCCAGAACTGTGAAAGATGAATTGATGCTATTTATACATCCTTTACTAAGTGATGTTTCACTGTAGCAGCATGAACACAGGAGCACACATGGTAAGTAATTGCTGACAGTTGTTACATAATAAATATTTCATACGTATGGGAAATTGTTGGATATTTAGTTGTTTTTCAATTCTTCCTTAGATGAAACAATTTAAAAGATGCTTTTTTCCAGAAGCATTCAATTTTTAAAATCTTAAAACCTTTGCTGTTAGAGCATGTGTCTATGTCTGCGAAGTTTAAGTGTCTATAAATTTAAAGAATGATTAAGTTTATTGAAAATTCCCTAACTAGTAACTTCCCGATAGTGAGTTAGGATGGAAATTGAGCAGAAAATAGCTTGAAAAAATTATATTTTCAGTGGTGGGAATTGATCCCAGGGCCTTCGTACTGAGTTACATATTCAGTTTCATTTATTTATTTATTTATTTATTTATTTTAATTTTGAGATAAGGTTTTGTTAATTTGAGAAAGTGTCTAGGTTGGGCTCAAACTTTTAATCCTCTTGCCTCAGCCACCAGGAGTGCTGGAATTAAAAGCATGTGTGGTTTCAAATTTAAATTATAGAACTTATTAAAATAATGATAGTGGAAGCAATATTTTATCTAAAAATATAGATATAACTGTCAAAAATATTCAGAGGACCATTTGTGGATTTAAAGACTTTTGCTACTAGAAAATAATGAAACATACATAGACTGCTACTAAGAGGGTTGAATTGTGCCGCTAAGATGTAACTCCTCCATAGAGAAGAACCAAGTCAAAAAAGGAAAAACTATTTTCAGAAAAGGGATTAAAGCAGATCTCTGGACACCTTCAAGGAAATCCAAAATGCAAAGGAAATGCAAAACTAAATAGCACAGAAATTTGCAGAGGCAAACTAGAAAAAAAAAAAATTGACAACTTACCCAGGCTCTCGTGTCACGGGAACACCAGGCTGCTTGGGAAAGGTAAAAGGAAAACTGGAGCAACTTTATTCACAGCAGCACCTAGAAAATCTAATTTCAAAACAAATCCAGGTTCTTGCAGACATTAAATCCAATCTAGCGAACCAGCCTGTCTACGAAGACTGTCTACTCTACTAAAGGAACACAAATTTGGCCTCTCTCAAACCCCACAGGTGAAGGATCTACAATAGTCACTACTAGATATTTCCTTTCCTCAGGGGCCGATGCTAATGCAGCCAGAAAGACTGGGCTGGGACGCATGTCACAGGGTAAAGGAGAATTCCTTGAGAATCCTGTAGCTTCTGAATTAGTGGCTGCCATAACTAAGTCTGAGCCCTAGAAGCACTGCTCCATGGAAACTAATAAGGTGTTCCCCCAGTCCATAGTGTTGGGACTGTAGCTACCAGTATAAATTCCTGGATTCACTTATCCCTAGCTGTCAGGAGTTAGAGAAGGACCCAAAATGTTACATTGTTCCCAGAACACAGCTGTCTATAGCTCCATTCCCTGGCACTGATCATAAGGGAAATAAGGAAGACTTTTTCCCCATAATCCATCTACTTGAGATCACAGATTTTAGAAATGCCCTGGTATAAGATGTGCTTTTTACCTGGAACCTGAATAACTTGGTACCTTGGATTTACAGCTACAGAAAAAACATGCTACCTGTGCTATAAGCCACAGCTTCATAGGACCTGGAGAAATGCTTTTAATTCCACATTCTCAAATGTGTAGTTACTAGTGCCACAAATTCCAGCATCTCTTATGTGCATCCCATAGACAATGGGGAAGGTCCCCATTATCATCTCCATAAACCTCTCACATTCATTTTGAGGGTCCCTGAGAAGGTTTCATTCACATCACATGGCTCAGAAACTATGGCTGCTGGCACAACAAATCATGGTGTCAACTGTTCTTACATGAAGGAAATGGGACAATAACTTGCAACACCATGAATCACTGAGATAGTGGCAACAGCCACCACAAATTCCAGTGCCACCAGTACTGGACTCTGAGGACCTTGAACACTCTCTACAAGGTTACACAATGACTTGCATGGACCACTGTAATCTATGTTTTTGAAGTATACATAGACACCAAAAAAAATCATAGAGAGACTTATTTCAAAGAACCAAAGTAGCTCCTTGACTGCCATCATGGTTCCCACCTGAACAACAAAAATATATTTCTCCATAAGCCATTCTATAGAACAATAAGAGGCAATTGTTACACATCTAAACAGGTGTCAAAGTAGGAACAAAAAAATCATGACATCTAAGAAATAAATATTCTTCAGAAATAGGTCCTACATTGCAGGACATCTATGACCCTAGGAAAGAGTTCAAAATAATTTACTAAAGAAACTTGATGTTAGACAATAAAATATAGATAGAATGATAAAAGATGAGAAAAACAATCAGGATATGAATGAGAAATTCATCAAATAAATAGAGATAATAAAAATATATCAGAAATCTTAGAACTAAATACTTCAATCAACACAACAAAAAAGCTCAATAAAATCTGCAACCAACTAGGACAGGCAAAGGAAGGAATTTATGAACTTAAATATATGTCTTTTGTAACTCAGTAGTCATAATTTATTAATCACCAAGTCAGTGATTTATTAATACACCAAGAGTGAAGAAATCTTTTGATACTCATGTGCAACAATTAGGTAAACAAATATTCACAGTATAGGAATAGAAAAAGTGTTAACATAGAGGAGACAGGAATTAAAAACTTGTTTTATTGAATAGGCAGAAATCTCCCCACATCTTCAGAGACACAAACACCTATGGTGCTCAAAGGACACCATATAATTCAAACAAAAACAATTTTAATAAGGCATATTTTACTAAACAAGAAGGGGTTGTAATAATAGCAAGAGAAAAATGATGGTGCACATGCATATAAAGGTAATGCCATAGGATTATAGCCAATTTCTCATTAGCAAACTTATAGGCAAGAGGAGAATGGAATGATAAATTAATTTCCTGAAAAGAAAATTGCTAAGAAACTATATTCAGAAAAAATACCCTTCCTAAGTAAAAGAGACTTAAATTCTTTCCCAGATAAGCAGAAATCTTAGGCACTTCTTCACCACTAGGTTCATCCTACATAAAACAATAACAGCGATCCTACACTAGAAACAGAAGGATAATAACAACCATGATGTAGACACATGAATGTATAAACTTCACCAGAAAAACAGAAAAACTCAGAGTCCAGGTCCAGCGAGATAGCTCAGCCATTTTGTGCTGGCTGCTAAAACCAGTCATGGTGGCACAGGCCTGTAATCCCAGCGCTGGACAGACGAAGACAGGAGGACCACTATGAATCTCAACTTCATAGTAAGATTCTTTATCAAATAAATAAATACATACATACATAAAATAAATGATTTAAAAAGTTAAAAATAGTCTAATCGGAGCAGAAGGGACAAACAATAGTACTAAATGACAAAAATCCATGAGAGAGATGGAAAGGAAAGGAAGATAGTAGAAGTGAAACTAAAGAAGCAGAATTTGTTTTTTAAAAAAAGGATAGGGAAGAGTTCATATATCCCAACTCTGGACGATGCATATACATAAAATAAATATCTTTAGACCTAAGATGATAAATATGCACCAGTATAATAATAGTTAGGGACTTTAGCATCCCATGTTCCTCAATGAATAACTGTCCAGACAGAAAGCCAACAGACAAATATCTGAACTGAATCACAGCATAGAGCACGTGGGCCTAACAGGCATTTGCAATGCCTTCCGTCCAACAACAGAGTTCTCATTTTCTTCATAGGCATAAGGAACATTCTCTGGGCTAGACCATATATCAAGCTATATGTCAAGTATCAATAGTTTTAAAACATTAAACTAGTCTCATATATCTTCTGAGACCACAATAGACTAAAACTACAAATCAACAATGAGAACAATGGAAAGTTCACAAATACATGGAAATAAATTAATTTGCTTTTAAATGTCCAGTGGATGGCTGAGGAATCTAAAAAGAGAAATTAAAACAATCTTTAGGAAACAAATACTAAAGACAAAATGTCAAAGTCTGTGAATACAACAAAAGCAGTAGTTTATAGCAATACATGCATATACCAAAACCACACACACAAAAAACAAATTCAATAAGATTGTCTGAAATATACCTAAAGTGCACAGAAAAACAAACACAAACCTAACCTCAAACTAGAATTAGATAAATGATAAAGACCAGAAAAGATGTGAATAAATTCAAAATTAAACATGGAAGATCAGTGCAAGGAAGAAAATTTTTAGAAGGATAAACAAAAGTGACAAGATTTGGTTGGACTAATAAAATTGCCTGGGAAGCGCTTATTCCACTGAGCCATCTCCCCAGCCCAATTCTAATTATTCTTAAACCATTTTTAAAAATTTGAAACAGAAAGAACTCTTCAAACTGTTCTTAAATTGGTTTTAGTATTTCCCTTATACTAAATGAGACAAAGACAATAATAAGCACAGATAGACTCATACCCTGAGAGAACTTAAATGCAAGTATTACAAAAATACTTAATTATATAGCACAGTGAAAAGATCTTGGCCAAGATCAAGTGAGACTCATTCCAGTAGTGCAAGGATGGCTTAATGTATGCAAATCAGTAGCATAACTAACACATTAGCAGAACACACACAAGACATGGCCTTCTCAACAAGTACGAAATAGTATTCTGTAATAATCAACATCCCCTCGTAACAAAAACAATCTCCACAATATATGTGTAGAATGAACAAGCTGTATAATACTAAAGGATACACACAAAGAAATTTCAGAGCCAATACTATGTGAGGAAAGCTAAAAGCATCTCCTCTACTATTAGCAATAAAACAACATATCCACTGCTGACTTTATGATTTAATATAGTACAGAAGGTGTTAACAAAAGAAATAAAACAAGAGAAAGAAATACTACAGGTTGATCAATTTAGAAAAGATAAAGTTATATTATCTTTGTTTGCAGATGATGTGATTTCACATATACTTACCTAAAATAGCTGTTAAAATGTAAAAGAATTCAATGCATTTACAGTACATAACATACAAAAGTAACATTCTGTATCCCACCAATGGACTTACTGCAAAAGAAATTAAAGAGATATATCATCCTCAATAGCTATAAAGAATGAATTTTTTTAGGAAGAAAGTCAATAAAAAATGAAAGAGTTGTACATTGAAAATCATAAAACATTGATGAAGAAAGTTATAGAGATAACACAAAAGTTAGGACAGTAATACACGTCCATTGATCAGAAAACTATTGTTCACATAACCATCTATGCAAATTAGCCTATGGATTCAGCATAAGTTCTGCAAGAATACCAATGACGTTCTTCACAGAGCTAGAAAATAGATTACCAAATTTACATGGAAGTACAAATCATCTTAAAGAAAATAGAGACTGGAGGCATCACGAATCCTCACTTCAGAGACTTGTGTGCTAGCATGACAGTAAACAGACGGCACCTCACAAGCATAGAAATGGCCACACGGAGCAGTGCAACAGCACAGATGCTTTATGTGAGCTGCCTTCAGCTTTCTGATCTATCAGCTATGCCATGTGCATGGAGATTTCTTCACTATTCTCGAAACTTTGTTGTAATATTTAACACAGACTTTTGCATCCAAGTGCATATGAGAATGGGCTTTGGTATTCACCATCTTAAATCTGACTAATTTAAAACAATAATACTTATAAAAAATATTTTCATTAGTACATGTTAACAATATGTAATGAATTCATTCTTCTTGGGAAGCTCATATTAGTACATACAACAACCAATTTTAATTTTAATTGTTATCTGTGTTGCAGTTCACAATGATTAGATTTCTTGTGTGGAGTTTGCATATATATAGAACACCTACCTTTCCTTCTTTCCCTCTTCCTCCATCTCATGGTCCTCCTTCCTCTTGCAAAAAAGATCTGTCTTATTTCCAGCATCTGCATTTTTATTTTTATGCTCTTTACTTATTGCTTTTGATTTCATTTAAGAAAAATCACATGAAATTTACATTTGTATAGCTGATTTGTTTCACTTAACATGGTCTCACTGTGCATCCATTCTCCTACAAATGATTGAAGCTTACCCTTCTTTATGGCAGTGTAGTGCTTCATTGTGAATAAATACAACAAAATATTTAATTCATAAAACATGTAAGGTAGCTTTTTTTCTTATATATTTTAGCAGCATTTGTGTACTTTGGGAATTAAATTCTATATTATGTAAAACAATTTAGAATATATCTGTCCTTCTAGTAATATATATATATATATATATATATATATATATATATGATAATGTGTGTGTGTGTTAGTAGTAGTATATATTTGCACTAACTGCAGCCTAAAATCATCTTGGGGAATGGATACATGCACAGAGCAAACTTTATTTCCCATCTTAGTCCTTTCCCTCCCCTCTCACCGTTTTCTCTCTTCTAATTCCTCTTTCTCCATTTTCATTTTTGTTAATAATATTCTTAGCTCATGTTTATGATATATAGTGTTTATATTCATTGAAATTATTACATCCCTGCATATAGCATATCTTTTAAAAATTAATTTCATTAGTATACATTGACATTCATAGTGATCATATTCATCACAGGAAATTTGTCTGTCTACATAATACATTTTCATTTATCCCACTCCTTCCCCTTCCCCCTTATCCTTCTGCCTGGCATCACATAGGTCAACTGTAACCCCAGGACTCAGGAGGCAGAGGTATGCATATCACTGTGACTTCACGATCAGCCTCAATTACATAAGTGAGTTCAAGATCAGCCTGCACTATGTAGTGACACCCTGTCCCCCAAATAATACCAAAACAAAATCAAACAAACAAACCTTTCAACCCTTACCTTCTGTATTTGCAGGTTTGTTTTTGTTGTTTTCCTTCAATTCTTTTTGAAGTTTTAATTCCTATCCCCTTCCTTTCCTTCTCTCTACCCTTCCCTTGTTCCCATCCCCCTTTGAACATTTTCTTTCTACTGCCCAGTATGTTCCCACTTGGTGCTTCTTTACCTTTTGAGATAAATGTTATATTTAGCAAACTTAATCAACAAAAAGAAAGAAAGAAAATACATGCCATTAGGAATCAAAGCGGAAAATTTATAAGAGATCATTTATAAATCTAGAAGATCATCAGTACCTACTTTGAAAATCTATACTCAAATAAGATGGAAAATTCAGAAGAAATAGATCGATTCTAACATACATAAGAATTGCCAAAGCTGAGCCAAGAAGGTACAGAAACACAGTCTCAGTCAGTGAAATTAAAGAACTAACAAAAACATCCACATAGAAAAACCCAGATATTTGTGAAGTCTATAAGTACTTCAGAGAAAATCTAATACCCCTACTCCTTGAATTCTTTAATAAGATAGAAAGAGAAGCAGTACTCCTGAAGTTATTTTACCCTGATACCAAAACCAGAGAAGAACACAAACACAAAAGACAACTACAGGGAAATCTCTTTAAAGAACAAAGATGGAAAACTCAGTAAGATACTGGTAAACAGAATGCATCAAATCATCAAGCTGATTTTACACAATGACAAAGCCTAGTGGGTCATCCAAGGGATGCAAGAATGGTTCAGTGTATGGGAGTTAATAAATAAAATATATCACATTAACAAAGGCAAAACCCACATGATATCTTAATAGATGTAGAAAAAAACATTTGAGTAATTTCAACGCACATCACATTCATGATAGAAAAAACGGAGATACAAGGTGTTTATCTCAATCTAGTGAAAGCCATCTATGGTAAACCTACAACCAAAATCATTTTAAAGGGTAAAAATCCCTAATATTTCATTTTAAAATCAGGACTAAGATGTCTATTATCACCACTCACCACTCCCACTAATATAGCTCTAGAAATATTAGCCAGAATAATTAGACAATAGAAAGAAAAGAAATAAGGCTAGAAAAGGAAGAAGTTAAATTATCATTATTTTGGGATAACATGATACTCTAGATAAAAGACCTCAAAAATTCCACCAAAAGACTCCTAGGCTCAATAACCCAATTTGATAGCACAGTAGGATACAAAAATTGATAGTAGAACTCTTGTATACAAATAACAAACTCACTAAGAAATTAGGGAAAGAAGATTTCTCAATAGCTTCGAGAAAAATGAAGTACTTAGGAATCAATGTAATGAAGAAAGTAAAGGATATTTACACTGAAAACTACAGTACTCTAAAAAAGGTGATAGAGAAGGATAACAGAAAACACAACAGCATCCCCTATTTTGGAAAGGCAGAACCTATAATTATGTACAAATACTATGTCTCAACAAAATTAATTTATTATAAAGAATTAAAAATAGAAATTAATTTTGGAACAAAGATTATCCCTCTTTTAGGCTTCATTAAGATATTCTAAATTGTCACTTAAAATTATCAAGTTATACTAATAAATACTTGACACAGTAATAGCAAATAAAAATATATTCTTAATTGTGATATATGCTATACTATTTGGAAATGAAATGCCATGAAATAACTATTTGAGGTTGTATAAAAAGTATACATAGTATATAAAACATGCATAATATTTTGCATAATTTTATACATAAAATAATTTAAAATTATAAATTCACAGCAATAAAGATTTTAATGCCTTTTGTATATAGATGATGGGTAAGGGGGTTTATATCTTAGTGTTCCTTCTTTGTGTGTATTATAAATTGTAATACTACATATCTTAAAAAATAAATTATCTTCACATGCTTCATTTATATCTATTATGACATTATTTGAGACTATTATTTTAACATTCAGATGAACAAAGTAAATAGCAAGAATTAGCAAAGAAAATTTTACAAATGAGAATCAGATGAGGCTTTCTCTGCTTCCAAAAATACATCCATATTTAGGAAATACATTGCAAGACCACATCAGTAAGAGTATCTGGGCACAGTAAGGAGCTAAAAGGATGAACATATAGGTGCTAGTTAATTATCTACACAATAATTTGATGTGCACAAACACACACTCAGACACACCTATTCATGAACTGTGTGAAAAAAGCATCAATCACGTGAGTAAGAGCTAAAAATTCATCTAGTGTTATCTATAATATTGGAACCAGTAGGTGCCAGGGAGATGGCTCAGTGGAATAAGCCCTTCCCTGGCAAGCGTAAGGGCCTGAGTTCAATCCCCGGTTCCGCAAAAACAAAAACAAAAACAAAAACAAAAACAAAAACAAAACAAATATTGGAACCAATAGGTGGAATCCCTTCATATATTTCATTTTATAGTATTAAAGTAAAAGAAATTAGATCTAAAAGGCAGATGTAGAAAGCTCATGAAGTGATTCATGACATGATTTTAGGATAGTAAAAATTTCAAAAGAATTGAATTCTCAATAAAATAAATTTAACTGTTGAAACACGTAATAACATACCATTTACCTATCAAATTGTTTCATTATGTGTGGGTTTATGTATCTACCAACTCATGTGTTAGCTCAGAAAAACGAAGATAATTAACACAATACAGTAATACAATTTGTAGTTATGATGTTAAATGCTAAAATAAACAATACACATCAGCATGATCATATTCATGATTCTCACCCGAGTGGAAAGTATAAAAGAGCATTAACTGTCAAGAACTGATCATGTTTCTAGAAAGACAAGGAGGCAAGACATTGTTTCTTTTTGTTCCTTGGAGTGGCATCAGTATTTTCTACCCCATAGTAATCCAGTGATGTTTCTAGATCTTCCAAGTGCCATGTTGCTGCAATGAACTAATTCCCTTATCCTGCAGAGCTCCTTTAGTGTGAGGACACAATTTTTCTGTCTAACAAAACACTTGTCCTTCAGCCCTAGTACTTTGAACAAAGGCTTTGCTGTGAGATGCCTGAGCGGCCCCTGACATGCATCAGCACCACAAGTGTGGAGGAAGCCGTCACTAACTTTTCCCCACTGAATCTTCGTCCCCACATAATGTGTTCTATTGTGCCCTGAATACCTGCCACTGTTTCCCAGTTGAGATTACTGACTCGGTGCAAGCGTTTAACTTGCAGGGTCTTATAGTGGAAATGAAGAGGAGACTCCCAGTGCGAGTCCATGTTCATTTGAATGTAAATGTCATGATCTTACCCTCTGTGGCCTTCAGAGAAGTGACACTCTTAACTTTCTCTCCCGTATGACTCTTTATGTTTGATTCTGTAGCAATTTTGTTTTGCAAAATTGGGTTTCAAATTCTATGACCTATATAATCTCCAAAGAAATGGTGGACTTTGTAACAAGGAGAGATCTCTTTCTTTTATGTACCGGAGTGCTATTCAAAGAACATTTATGTTTTAAGGTTAAATATCAGTAAAAGCTTCTGATAAAAGCTGAGTTTAATTTAATGCCAAGGGATTTATTCTCCCCAGGCAGGTACAAGGGACTAATGTTTTTTGTTCACACATTTAAAAATAAAATCTTGTCCTTATGCACTCTAGTGACCCCTGAAATACCTACAAAGGTATTTAAACCTTTTGTAGTTCTTCAGAGCCACTTTTCACTCCCAACTAGTAACTTTTACCATCATAAATGATTTTAAAGTGTATGTTACTTCTTTAATAATATTATAGAGCAAATAAGATAAATATATATTGTCTTATCCAGAGGTAAGACAGTGATTTTCATTTAGGCAGTAAATAGGAGTTGATGGCAAAAAGTTTAGATATTCTGCTTTGTGAATGCAGTGCCTCATCACCCCAGAATACTTTTTTTAATTTTTATGAGCAGTTGTAGGCTCATAGAAAACTTGAGCAGAGATGAGAGTTCCCACACTGATGCCCAGCTTCCCCTACTGTCAGCACCTCCACCAGGGTGGTAGGTTTAGTACAACTGATGAGCTTATTTGAATACATCATTACTACATATCTTAAATTAGTTTTCTTTCATTGCTGAGACAAAATACTCAACCCACAAAATTAAGGAAGGAAAAGTTTATTTATCTCAGAGTTTGCAGAAATTTCAGTCCATAACCAGGTGGGTCTAAGGCAGAGTGTGTGGCACAGGGGAAACGATCTTGGCAGTGGGAAACAGCAAAAACCACAAGAGAAAACCGAGCAGAGTGCAGAAGAAGGCTCTTTCTGTCCACTGTACTTGCCTGCCCCGAGGTGGGTATAGCATTCACACCCATGATACCAACACTATACAATGAATCAGTCACATCATCTAGATTCAGCAACTTCTGAAAAGCACCCTCATGACTGCAAGAGGGTTTGGGGAACATCTACACATAAATCCTAAACTGCACCATGTTCAGAGGTTACAGAAAGATTTATTCTTTATTCAATGTGTAGGAATTTGAATGATATGTATTAACTACCTAGTATACAGATTTTGTTTCACAATTTGTTCTGTACTTTCTCCTTCATCTTTCTTTCCTTCCAACATCTGTCAACCGCTAATCCTTTTACTATCTGCATTTTTTTGTATTTTCCAGAATTTTGTGTAACTGGACTCAGTTGTGAATTTTTCAGATTAGATAATTTTCCACACAATAATATGCATTTAATTGTCCTAAATGTCATTTTATATATGGATGATTCAATGTTCTATATTGCAGAGTAATATTCCATTGTCTGAATGTACCATGGTTTATCTGTTCATCTTCTGTAGTTCATCCTCTGTAGCATGGAAGAAGTTCTCCTACCTTCTTCCAAGTTTTGGAAATTGTAAATGAAGTTACTATCCAATTGTGAATGAAGTTACTATCGAAATAGATATGGAAGTTACTATCCAAATAGATACAGGAGAGAAAGCCTATGAACCTATTGTAGAGCACAGCTATGAACTTGTGGTCTATTTGTGTTAGCAACCTCCACTGATTGAAAATACAGGGTAGTGAGGTGCCCATGACAGAGTTTGCTTGTTTAGAAAGGACCCAGGTAATGATATGGAAGGAAGACTGTCAAAATTTGCATTTTCTTCAGGTAGAAATGTAGCTTCTTGTTGAAGAAGAACTGATGTTTTCCAATTAACAATTAACTGCACAGTTATGTTTCTTAATGACTAAATCGAGCATAAAAATGGCATACTGATCCATCAGGGAGTATATGCATAGTTAATTATGTCTGAAATAATAAATGTATGATTTGCACAGGATAAAGTAAACAGCCAATTAAAATAAGAGATGATATACACATTCTCTACTCATTTCCCAAAGCATGAAACATTTTAACATTGCCTAAATAATTTACTTGTGTTAAAATAAAGGAAAATGCTTAAAACATTAATAGGGTACTTTACAATCTTGAAGTCAATAAGCTGTTATATGATGACTACATAAATAATTTATGACTCCATTCAGCAAAAAGTCACAGAGGTTTTTCTGCATAGTGTAGTTCCTCAAGTTCGTCATAGATTTCTCTACTGGCCTACCTATCTCCAATGGCTTCTCCCAAATGGAACCCAGAGGAATTTTGGAGCTGGTGTTCTATTTTTGTTTCTCCCCATGGAAAGATATTATCTCTGAATTTCATTGATTGCTGCTACGCTCCTAGGATTGCTCCAAGTCCTATGAAAGGGCACAAATAAATGTTACATGCTTACAGCTGGGTTTCTGAGGGAAAAAGCAAGTGAAAATTAACAAACAGCAAATAAGTAATAAATAACAATAACTTCTTTATATATTATCTAAAATTACTTTTAATAGTCATATCTCAATAGTGACCATAATTCACTATGTGAGACCACTCTAATATTAACAAAATAATTTGACATAAAATAATGTACAAAAGTGAACTACATGACCAAAGTATAGAGTACAAATAATAGATCAAGAAGAAAATAAAAATAGTTTGCCTTTCTATTTGGACATTTATCATTGTAGACAGTAAAGTTGGATCAACTGCAACATGCTGGAGAATACTGTTGTGTTCCTTGATGGCTCTACAAAAATATTTAAACATTACATAAAAGTGAAACTATGAATGGGTTTTCAATGCTCTCATGCTCTTAGCAGCCCCAGACTCTGAGACACTTGGTATGTCTATTCTCTCCATTATTTTTGCCTACATCCCTTGAATAGTTCATAATAGATACCTATGCACCTGAGGGAAAGACAGAATCACACAGTAACTCGCTTTTCATCACTAATGGCTTATGTAATAGAGTACACTTACATCTGATCTCTTCTACCTAAGAGTTCTTGAAGTTGTTTGAAAACGATTCCATTCATTTATAAAGCCCTTACCTAAGAGTAGACTACAAGTATGATCAGAACTGCTAGCTATTGGAAATTTCTGAAAATTTTCCTAACACATTTTAATGTATCAAGATATTGCTATCCATACATAACCATAAACCTGAACACATAGCCCCCTGAATGAGCACGAATGTGCACCTCTCGCCAACACATGCTGTTGCTATGATGATCAGGAGGTGGTTACTGAAGGTAACACAGCACAGATCACAGAAAGAAATAGCTGATTTTTAGATACTTAAGGACATAAATATTCTTAGAAGAAACACTATAGGACAAAATTTTGCTTTTCCTTCCTAAAGGATGTTTAGATAATTTCAATTATATAAAAATAAAATGCCAATTGATATTTATATCTCACTGTATTCTTGACAAAAAGTTCATAGAACAAGAGTTAACTATTTAGATATATTGATGTTCATTGCTAGCTGCTTTTTGTTATTTGGTTTTAATATTACAAAGGAAAAACAGAATAGTTCAACACTGATTCAATTGTCTGGATACCAGATGAATGATAATTGTATACGCTAGCCTAAACTAAGCTTTATATATTTGCTCAAAAGCTCTTCACTGCTTCGTATCTTTAGGCTGATACCTTCAGAGTGCTAAAACCTCTGTAAAATATGAACATTGAAGTTTTCCAAATATTCATACCTCTGCTTGCTTGGTTTTATAAATGTTTGTGGATATACTAGAAATGACATTTGAATGAATTATTCTGTGCTTACTGTATGATTTAAAAATATGAAACGCCTAAAAATTTTACCGTAATATCTAAAAACTATCCCTGAAAGGGAAGTTTGGGGTTTATTGCCTACTTAAAGCTTAGACTTTTCATTTGATTTTTCTTTCTGCACAACACAACATTATTTTCAATACAAAATAAGTGTTATTTTCTCAATACCAGGCAGAAGATGTCTTAAATTAACACTGCTGCAATTGAGGGCACGACTGATTTGGAAGGTGATACTTTCCTACTTCCTGTATAACTTCAGGTATGCAATATGAAAACAGCACCCTATTAAAAAAGTTTTAAAAGATGTAATAGGCAAGCCAGTATTAAAGCTAAGTATGTCCACTAATAGCCCTGCAGAGCTGTTAAATCTAGGTCCTTTGTGCTGTTTCAGATTATGTTGTAACAAATAAAATTTGTAAGATAAGGAAAACAATTTTAGAATTTCTAAAAACATAAAATGCACATGTATTTGGGCTATGACAGAAAAAGAGTTATTTTTGCTGTTCTAGATGCTACCCATCTTGGGAAAGGATATGGGGGTAAATCAGAGTGGAGAATCATAGTTCTTAGAGTATACAGACTGCACTATACAACAGGGATATCTATGTCTTCCAACATGGTAGCCATTGCTCAAGTGAGAAAAGTAAGGTAACTATATTAAGATGGATTAAAATTAAGAATATTAAACTAATTAACTAATGAAAATTAGACAGAATTTAAAAAACCAATTGTGCAGTAACTCCAGTGAGCTTGATTTTGAGCATTCAGTAGACATATACAGCTAGTGGCTACTAAGTAGTGCAAAATGGAACACATCCATCACCATGTCAAGTTCTTTTCTCAGCCCTGAATAAATCAATTACATAAAATAAATTTTGATTTTAACATAGACAATGTTTTATAAATGTTAGCTGGACAACATGACTTTTTTGGTTCTAGAAATATATAAAACCTCCTATTTTCATTTCATTATTTTTTCAATACTTGCTATTTTCATATCCTTATTTTTAATAGTTCTTATATGTACACAGACAGAAAAAAAATACACATGTGTAAATCTCCATGAATTTTTAAAAAGTGACATAATCCCTAGATGAACTGGATCTGGATAAAGAATGTGAACCCCTGGCATCCAACAGCTCTAGCCTCCTCCTCTCCTCCTTCCCACGACCACCATCACCTCCCTGCTAGGCTTTCCAGACCACCAAGGGCAATCATTGCAGTGGTGTTATGGTGTGGATCTAGATGTCCTCCCCAACTCCTATGGAATAAAGGTGGAGCTTTAGAGAGGTGGCTGAGGCATGAGTGTGTGCCCCTGAGACTAACAATAGGAACTAACAGATTCATCCTCTCATGGTTTAGCATACTCTGGCTGAGGATAATGGGAAGGCCAACCCTGGGTGTGAGGTTCACCTCCCAAAAGGCTCATGGTCCAGATAGAATATAAATGGACAGAAAGAAGCAAGGTTCACTGCCTGCTGCCTTCCGTGGACTGTTCCCTCTCTGTCCTGCCCCTCTGCTATACTATCTTGCTTCGGAGCCTGCTGCCTGTGGACTGACATCTGCAAACCATGAGTTCAAATAAACTTTCTTCCTTCAGCTTGTGGGTTTGAGATATTTTGTCCCAGCAATGAGAAAATAAGTCATGTGGTTTCTAAATACATAGATTGCTACTGCTTATTTTTACTTGTAATAAAAGAAGTCATATGCTACTAATCTTCCAAGTTGAAGTTTTTTTGCATGAAACTGTATCAGTGCGGTTTATTCATGTCATTCTGTATACTTACACACTTTCCTTGCTCTAGAGTAGAGATCAACACAATTTCTTCTTAAAAAAGAGGAAGCTTTTAGCTTAGCAGACCATATGGTTTCTTTCAAACACACTTGCTCTTTGTAGAGTGAAAACTGCTATGGTAAATAACTAAGCAAATGGATGGCATATAGTATCTGTGTTCCAATAAACTTAATTTATAAAAACACACAGTGGCTTATATTTGGCCCATGTTCTGTAATTTACTAACTTCTGCTGTTTAGTTTACCATTTTGTGGCTATACTGTGGTCTATTCATCCTACTGCTACTGGTCTTCTGAATAATTTCCAGTATGAGATTATTATTACTGCTCAGTGAACATACTGGTGCAAACATTATTAGTGGATAGTTATTGTTTATTTTTCCTTTTCCACTTCCTGAAACAATCCTCCTTCCACTGTTGCTTTAACATACACTTTAAATCTCCTTTCCAAAATGGATTAGATTGTGTTCTTTCAAAAGGTTTTTGAGAATTAATTGTTAGTATTTGTTGATGTGATCTTATCATTTTTTTTCAGGGGAGAGCATGAACACAATCCACCATTATCACAAATTATGCAGTTGAGTTTCCCATATTTGTGGAAATGTCAAGGGTCAGCACATCTGGATAAGACTCGCTCTGGGAAAACCACTTTTGTGACCATGGTATCTCCCCGGCCAGGTCAGCATGAAATGTGATCTTATTTATAACTATATTCTTGGTAAGGAAATGACCAAGTTAAGATGAGATCACTGGGGTGACTTCTAAACCAATATGTTTTATGTCCTTATAGAAGGAAATTATAATTCAACACAAGGATAAGTATAAAAATCACATGAGGATGTTATAGGAAAAATGCCATGTGTGAGCCAGAAATGCCTGAGGCTGCCAGAAGCTAGAAAGAGGGAAGTAGAAATGAAGTAGTCTTCACAGTACGCACTAGAAATCCTGCAAGTAGTTACACTTGTGTTTAGGACTTCTAACATGTAGAATTGTAGACAATTTTTTAAAGCCACCCAATTTGCACTAGTTTATTACCAGCAAATTTATAATATACTCCCTAAATGAATTCCTCCTTGATCACCAATCTACTCTCAAACTATCCTCCTACTATTGTCACTTAATTGTGTTTATTTTGCACATTTCTTTTAAATTTTTTCTATTATTCTTTTTTTTCAAATCCAATTGGTAGGACAGTTTCAATAATTAACACATTGCATACATTCGTCCTAGTGATTAATTGCTGTATAAGATGCGGACATGATATCTTATTTACAAACACCATTAGAACAAATCACTCTACTAATTAAGAGAATGTAACTAAATATCTATCCTAACCACTTTGAATACACAGATACAAAATGGACA
>NDGN011480898.1:0-15145 GCA_002564285.1 Tympanoctomys barrerae
ACACAATTCTTTTGTTTGTTTGTTTTGCCTTTTAGGCATCAAATCCTAGCAGTAGATTACTACATTGAATGGTGTAAAAAATCTTTCAGGTTCCTGATGCATCTGCAATACTGCCTTGCAGGGAGGCCGCACCCACTCACTCGTAATGCACATGCACAGTGCAGTCAGGGCCCGACTCAGGGCGCCTTCGTTAGTGCTGCAGGGCAGGATTTCATGTGTGAAACTGTGTTATTTATAACATAAGAATTTTCTCCTTTTCACTAATTGTTCTAGTTTGTATAAGCTATCATTTTTCTTGAGGATATCTTTCTCCCTTATTATTTTGCTTGGCCCTTTATGGCTGTTCATATTATTGTCATTTGGTGTTATGAAGACATATCATAGAAAAGGAGTTTTTCTTTTAAATTTGCCTCAATTTTGCTCATGATTTTCTGAGAGGCAGAAATATTTTTTTCTGTTATAAAAACTATCGATTATTTTCTTTTATGATTTCTTCAACTGCTTTTCTGCTCTTCCAAAAGGCTGTTACAAATCAGAAATTAAATATTCATTTGTATTTTTAAATTTAATGCTTTAATCTTTGTGCAATTGATTTTTGGAATAAAAACTAAACTGCATGACTTGTTTTTATTTTTGCAATTGCAAACGTCCTCAGTACTATTTATTCATCTTATTCCTCATTGATTTGTGATAATTTCTCTATTACCTAAGTTTTTGTGTATACTAGGTTATCTTCTGTGTCCAATTAATCTTTCAGTGACACTTGTTCCAGTTTTATACTGCTTTATTATATCTTTCTAGTACAACTAATTCTTGGCAGGGCAAATCCTCCTTAAGTTTTGCATATGATGTTTCTTTAAAAAATAAGTAATCTTATTGGTCTTTAACAAAAAGATTCTAGAAGAGGGGTTATTGAACTGTGAGCCATAATCCTAAAGTGGTCCTCCACATGTTGTTGTAAATAAAGTTTTATTGGAACAGAGATACTCTCATTTATTTACCTGTTCTCTATTTCATGGGCCACAAATCCTAGCATATTTGCTATCTGGAACTTTACAGAAAGCTTGCTGATTCCTGATCTGGAAGGGCTGAAGTAGGAGTTCAGGTAGACAGGAAGTCCATGCTGCAAGGCCTAGATCACGGGTGTTGGGACACACTATATATTTCAAACGGGACATTGGCTCCAGTTTAATCTATGTCTGCCTTCTTCCTAGTGAGAAAGAAGTCAAGGAAGAGCAGGAGCTCCCTGATCTGCAGGTGAACCTCCCACTAACGCCACTGCTATCTGATGGCCTACATTCTTCCTATCCAGCTTCTGTCTTCAACATGAGCAGTTCTTTTGGAGGTTATCAGTACACATTCTTAACCTGAACAAAATAACTGCTGCCACGTGAAAACTTTCCCTGCGGTTTGAGTGGATGTGTTAGATGCCCCACAGCTCTGGTTATCCTGATTTCCCCAGGGCTTCCGAAATTGGCCGGGTCCTGAGGAGTACAGGGCTCAGGACTGGAGAGTCTGAGGCGCTGTGATGAAAGGAGTAGGAAGCACGAGGAGTATGAGCTTAGGAAAAGCAATGAGGGTCGCTAAGAAGGTTCATTCGTCAAGTGTGTGAGCATAGCTAAAAGAGGCCCTGCAGTCCTGCTCTGTGGCCTGTGTGCCCCATGTGCTTGGGGGCACTTGAAAAGGACTGAAGTGGGGCGTTAGGGACTTCTAAAAATTGAATAACCATATCTCCACAAGGACAGACCATATTCCACAGAGAGCACACAAGCTTCTGTGATGTTGTTTACTTTGTGACAGTTTTGAGGTTCTGGCGTGTCTCAGTGGGAAGCACCAGCCCTCTCTTTGTGTGGTCTAGAAAGGGCATTCGTGCACTCCGTGGGGTGCCAGGCAGGCCTGTGCTCGCTGGTCAGAGTTCCTGGGAGGCAGCTGGAATGCCTTAGACATTGTCCATAGGTGCCTGAGAGAGCATGAGCTCATGCAATGAAGGGGCAAACAAAGAAGGGGACCTTAGAAGCCACGTCAGAAAGATGCAAAGAGAACTATATTTCGTACAGGTTGATGCATAAAAAGCTATTTTCACAACAAGAATTCAGAAAGATGTTTCTAGTATTATTTTTTATTTTCAGATTGGAAGGTTGGGGAGTGATTTCTCTGACCTCAAAATACTTCTTGCCTTCAAACTGATTAGAGATATGACAACTACTCTGCTAAAGGGAAGAAATTTAGGAGGCAGTGGAGTCAAGAGAAAGGAAAGAGGGAATTCAAAGAGGGAGGACCAGGGAAGGCAATGAGAATGGGGAGGAGAGCAAAAGTTTTTAGGGCCTCATCAATTAGAAATGTGCTTTGGTGGTAATTTTCTAGGAGAAGTTTGGTCATAAAAGAAGTCACTGGCAGTGACGTGTTATTCATAGATATGTTGCATAAAAATGTTATGATATGCAACAGAGACTAGGGATGGGTTAGCTACCCAGGGCTCTGCTGTGAGGGTGTTAGCAGAGATGAGGTCTGGCCTTGCTACGTGTCTGTTCTATGGATTCTAAACTCTGCCAACGACTATTATGATGGATCCACGCTCCTCAGGGGTCAACCCCAAGAGTTAATATGAGGTTGTAGATGGCAGTCTCCCACTTAGTGTGGAATTCCATCCTGAGATATTTCTAACACTGGAATTGTTGAACTCTTAGATCCTGAAGAAAGCTTGAGCCCTAGAGAAATGGCTAAGCTTGTGGGTTGCAGGTCAGATAGATAAAATTTGGATCTGTGTTGCTCTGCAACCTGATGCATCCTCAGAATGGTTAACTCGTTTAGCCTATAAAATGGGTGTTTTCAAAGTATCATTTTGGTAGAAAGTGAGGATTAAATTAAATGATATATGAGCATAGGAAAGTAATGAGGCTTGGCGCTCTATACATATGAAGTGATCAGTAAATGGTAGCCTACTATCAGTTTGTTATATTTATGTTATATTTTGTATTACTATTATGTTTTATAGTGTCTTCATTTTATAACAGGAGATCAATCTGGAGAACAGTCACCTACATTAGTAGATTGCAGCAAGAGGAATTATGAAGGGAGATATGTAAAACTAAGTTGTTTAATGCAAGGGGCATGCAGGCATCTGTGAGCTGCTTAGGTACATTTTGAGTGTTAGTTTTCTTGTCAATCATCAAGGGCCTCACAGAAGGTAAGAAGGTAATATTTTGCTAAGTGTAGATAAAACTTTGGGATAAAACTTGAGGTAATTTACTTTTGGTGAAGAGTAAACCTAAGTATTAAAGCAATAGTATTTACCGTCAAATAATTGTAATTCACAGAATATTGTAAAAAAGGTTAAGGGGAAGAGATTGTTTATCTTTGAGAACCTGAGGGCAGGTCATGTGATAGAAGAAAGGAAGCCAGAGGTCTATATCCATCACTAATCTACTGGGAATTGGTAGAAGACTAATTCTTCAGTGATTATACCTTCAAAGTGGGCAACGCTCATTACAGAGAATTCTAGGGAAAAGATCAAGTGAAATCTTGAAAGGGACTATGCATGAACTTTCCCCTCCACTTTTTAAAATGAAACTTTTTATTTTGTGATAATTTCATAGCTGTGAACAGTCATAAGAAATAATAGACAGAGACACCAGGCACACCTTAAGCCCTGGCACAGTATCACAGTCAGGCTGTTGACACTGAGGCAGCTAATGTACAACATTTCCAGCGTCTCGAGGCTGTTTCAGGTTTCACTAAGCCCTCTTCCCTTATACCACATTCCTTGCAATTACAAATCTGCTATTTCTATGATTTCATTATTTCAAGATATTATGTAAATAAAATTATATACTATGAGACCTTTTACACTGCATTGGGCTATTGGTGTTACTAAATACCTACACTATTTTCAGACCCAGCTATTATAAAAATGTTCTGTAAATATTTGTGTGCAGGATGTTTTTGCCGGAACATACGATTTCACTTCTCTCGAGTAATACTCAGTGGTCTGATTGCTAGGTTTTCATGAAACAACCAAAATGTCTTCCGGAATAGCTGTATGAGTTTACTTTCCTAGCAGTAATGGGTGAATGACTCAATTTCTCTACAATTGCATGCGTGATGCCACCATTTTTTAAAGAATTTTAGGTGTTCTGACAGGTGTGTAGTGATGGGTTACGGTGGTCTTAATTTTCATTTCTGTCATCACTATCATGTCAAATAGTTTTTCACAGGCTATTGGCTATTTTCAGTGAAGTGTGTCTTTAGGTCTTCATTCATCTTCTAACTGAATTCAAGAAACTATTGCATGTGAGAGTTCTTTTTATAATTTAGATATCAGTATTGTTTTGACCTTCTTCTTCCTTCTGCTATGAATTTATTTTTATCTTCTCTTTCTAGGTTTTTGAGATCCAAGGTTATATTATTGATTGGAGACTTTCCTCTTTGCCATTGTATGCAGCTAGTACTATAAATTTCACTCTCAGCATTAATTTAGCTGATATATCACAGTATTTGTTTGACCATTTAGTTAACCTGGATTGCTCTAGTAAAATACCAGATACTGGGGTGGCTTCAATGAGCAGAAATTCCTTTTTCATGTTCTGGGATCACATATGAGTCTGAGATCACATAATCAAGATCTGGTGAGAACCTTCTTCCTGCCCTGCAGATGGCCACCGTGCTAGGCACTGTCCAGTCTCTGAAACAAAATACCCAGTGCCCTCAGCTTAAAGGATGAGCAGTTCATTTTGGTTCCAAGTTTCAGTCCAGGGTTGATTGGCACCAATGCAGAAATTGAGGGCAGCAGTGTCTGGCAGAAGCAGTGCAAGAAGAGAGGGGCAGGACATAAGAGCGTTGGCTCAGTTACTCTTCTCTCATTGCTGGGACAAAACACCCGACACCCAAAATGAAGGAAGGGAAGGTTTATTTAGCTCACAGTTCATGGAGATTTCAGTCCATGCTTAGCCGGCTCCAAGGTGGTGTGGCACACAGCAGAGGGCAGCCATTCGTGGTGGTGGAAAACAGCAAAACAGCAAGAGCAAATGGGCAGGAGCAACAGCAACAATGGCAGCAGAGAGCAAGTCAGTCTCCCTTATGTTGCTTTCAGACTATCTGCCCCGGGCCAGGTGTAGCACTCACACCATAACCCCAGCACTGGATCATGAATTAATCACAAACTCTAGAAGTCCACTGCATAACTGCATGAGGCTTTGGGGAGACAACTAGACACAAACCATAGCAAGCATCCTTCTACAACCAAACCTGCTGAGCCCACCTCCAATGGGGCCCTGTTGTGTACCATCGCATTCTGTCCCTGAACTCCTCAACAGACAAATTCACTGGGGAGTACAGACCCCTGTGATCTAATTACCTTCCAAAGACAGGAATTTCAGGGGCCATTTGAGATCTAAACTATAATAATCACCTTCCTTCTTCTCCCTACATTCTCATGTGATGAACAGAGAAAGTTTTCTTGATTCCTATTCTTATAAGGCCACCGATTATATGGATGAAGAGCCTACCCATGTGACTTCACTTAACCTTAATGACCTACCAAATCTAAGTGCAGCAACCTCCTCTGCAAATTCAGTCACACTGGGGGTTAGTGCTCTAATACGAATTTTGCAAGACACGGCTCAGTCTGATACGTTTGTCTTGTTCTAAATTAACCTTGCATTTTGCTTATGTTCTTTATTCTGTAGATTGATGCTAAATCCTTACTTCTTTGAGTATTTTTCTAGCCATTCCTCTTTTCTCTTCTCCTAAGGCTTCACTGAGATGAATGTTGCAACTTTTGGACCCTGTAGCTCTGTTCTCACTTTTGGTCAGATCGGGGAATTTCTATTCTATCTTCTAGTTCACTGATTTTTCTTCTGTCTGTCCTATATTTTGCTATTGTGCTTATACATTGCATTTTTAATTTGGTTATTGTTTTTTAGTTGGTGACTTTTCCATTCTAAAGTGTCTTTATCTTATTTATATATTCTTTTATCTGCTGAGACTTTTACTTTTCTGCTGAGGCTCTATTTTTTTCCAATTGTTTCAAGTGTTTTCATAATTGCTCCTTGAAGCGGTTTTACAAGGATTGTTTTAAAATCTTTGTCAGATCATTTTAACATCTTTGTCTCCTCATGGTTGGCATCTATTGATTATGTCTTTCCATTTACTTTAGGATCACCTCAGTTCTTGCCGTGCCTTGTAATTTTCAGTTCAAACCTGGATATTTTGGTTATTATGTTAAAAATCTCCATCTCTTTTAAACTTCCTGTTTTACTTGACTTTACTGGGGATTGGATTGTCAGGAAATGTGAGGAAGGGAGCCACTTCCTTGTTGGTTGAGCCAGGAAAAAGCCCCAGTCTGCTGGCTGGTCTGCACTGACATTTGAGAATGGGGCTTGCTCCTGCTGGGTGGGGTGTGGAGACCTAGCTCCCAGGGCCTCCTTGCAGGCGTACCTGTCATATTCCCCACCATGGCATCTACTGTTTCCAGTCAGTGCTGAGTGCTGAGAGAAGTCCTGGGTCGCCGCTAGGCTTCCTCTGGCCCAGCTGCACATGAGTCCGGGGAGTAGTGCCTTGTTGCTTCCAGGTGGGAGAAGAAACAGGGTGTGACAAGGTCTCAATGGATACCTTGGGGTAGCAGCTTTTGCTATTGTGTGGCACAGGCATATATGCTGCTCCTTGCTTGGCCTTTCCTGGTATCACAGGTGCCTTGATGCAGCCCAGGTGTGCAGGTCTGCGCTTCCCACCTGGTCTTTCCATCTGAGACCACACTTTTTTAGGGTTGTTTTCGTTGGAGTAGAGCAATTACTTGGTGAAACTTTTTTTGTTTCTCTAGAACTTTCCTAGTTCTTTGACTAGAGACAGAGTCTCTCTTTTGATAAGCATTTTTTTTTTATTTGAACCCTTTGTTGTTTCCACATCACCAGTTTCTCTAGCACCTAGTCTGAGATGTATGAGACAAGGAGAAAACAAAAAGAACTCACTTGTGTGTTGTCTTCGGGTCCCAAGGTCCCTAGTCAGTCTATTTTCTATCTGCTTTTCAGAGTTTTCTTCTATTTATTTGATATATAATGTCTAGGGTTTTAATTGTACCTAGTAAAATATACCGGAAAAATTGTGACTCTCCATTTTCCCTGAAGCAGAAGTCTGTGCATTTTTTAAAAAATAAACTGCTTGATAAATATATGATAAGTAATAGATCTCTCCCTAAAATATTCAATGATTTAAATTTTTTTTCACTTTCTGTTTTTTCCTGGGACATGTTTGCATTACATAATTAGTACCTTCTTTGTGAGAAGTTGGTACACATACATAACACATATTAACTCTATTTTTTAATCCCATTTCCCTGCCCTCCTTTCTTCTCACTCCATATCTTGATCCCATTTTCATTTGAACAAGATCTATCTCCCTGCTTCCTATTATCAAATTTTTATTTTGCTATTTATTTGTTATTTAGGATCTAGTAGAGATGGTAAATAAATACAGTACTACATGAAAAAACATTATATGTCACTGGCCATCAGAGACATAGAAATTAAAACAACACTGATCTTCCATCTTATTCCAGAGAGAATGGTTATAATCAAGAAATGAAATAATAACAAATGCTGGTAAAGCTGCAGGGAAGAAAGAATCCTCCAACACTATTGGTGGGAATGCAAGCTGATGCTGTCACTGTGGAGATTAATATGGAGAGTCCTCCAAAAATCTAAAACTAGAAATTCTATTTGATCCAGCTGTTACCTTTCTAGATATCTTCTTGAAAGAGTAAACTACATCACATTGTAGGAATGCCCATGTACACGTTTATAGCAGCACAAGTCATCATAACTAAATGTTGGGAGGGGTCTACATGTCCATCAATAGACAAGTGGGTGAAGAAAATACGATATTTATGCACAACAGAGTGCCATTACGCCATAAAGATTGATAAATTTTAGTCATTTGTAGGAAAGTAGCAGCATCTTTTTTAATTTTTAATTTTAGGGAAGGGTCCACAGGTTGTTCAGGGTCTCATTAGTAGTTCAGACTAGTAGTGATCCTCCTGTTCACAGTCTCCCATGCACTGGGATTACAGGCATGTGCTGCTACGCCCAGTCTCAATTGCATTCTCAGTGCACCCTGGGGGCTGGGCCGGCCCAGAAGGCCCAGCTGCATCTTGAGGTCAAAATGTTAAGTGAAATAAATCAGATACATAGGCTCAAATACCAGTTAGATACTGCTTCATACCATTCACAATTGCAGCAGGAAAAATGAAATACTTAGGAATTAACCTAATAAGGGAAATGAAAGACCTCTATAACAAAAAGTACAATACTCTGAAAAAGGAAATTAAAGAAGAAATCAGAAAATGGAAAAATAGCCCCTAGATAAGTAGAACCAATGCAGTCAAATGCCCATACTTCCAAAACAGATAGACAGATTTAATGCAATCTCAAAGTACTGTACAAATAGCATTGCTTGTAGAACTAGACAAAACAATACCAAAGTTCATAAGGATTCAGAAGAGACCCACCATAGCAAAAGCAATCCTGGAGGCAAATGCAAAGCAAGAGGCATCACAATTCTAGATTTGAAGTTATGTTACAAAACTGCGGTAAAAAAACATCATGGCACTGGCACAAAAACTAATGTCTTGACGTTTAATTAGAGGTTGACCCCAGGAACGCAGAGGAAAGCCTCCCGGGGTTTGCTCAGGGTTCTAACTTTCCTTAGGTTTTCAGGCTCCATGCATAATAAATATCTCCCTCTCTGTCTTATGGCTTTTAAAACTTTGAACCTTTCTTCTGTTCTCAATTATATTGATATAATCACCCAACTACTCTGCACTACTCCAACAGATTCGACTTTTGACAACTTCCTGGTGAGCCCAAGCTTAGTAGCACCTTGGTAATGGGGTATGAATTGAATTTTTCACAATAATTTGTATTTTCTAGCTACTCTAGTCATCTCCTAGTCTGGTGGATCTTTGGAAAATCTATGCCACTGTCATGGTCGCTAATATTTCCTGTCACTGCTACTTCTAGCCATTGAGTTTTCCTGCTTGGAGAATGGCAGAACAAGCACAAAGCAGAAGAGGTAGCATTCCTTCAATATACTATTAGTTTCTGAGGCAAACTAGAATTATTTATAGCTGTGGGGAATTTTGGGGGATTGTTCACTTACACTTCATTTATTATTATTATTATTATTTATTACCTTTTAAAAATAATTTAAAGAGACTATAGTAATAATTGATATGAAATTAGAAATGGTACACATTTAAAAGACCAAGATAACAGGTATTTCAAGCATAGTTTTAGTATTACACATTGCTGTCCTCAATGTAATTGCTTAGTTCACAGATATCAACATATTGAGTTAGTCAGGGTAAGAATTCTACCCATTAACACTATAAAAGTTTGGATAATTGTACTGTGGATTTCTGTTGGCTTATGAAAAGGAGCAGGTAATGCTTTGCTTTTTTTTGAGATTCTTTTTCTTTGTGGTACCAGGGATTGAACTTGGGACCTTGCACTTGCCAGGCAGGTGCTTATGCCGCTGAGCTATATCCCCAGCTTCTATTACTATTGTTGTTGTTGTTATTATTATTAGTTTTGAGACCGGGTCTTGCTATGCAATTCAGACTGGCTTTGAACCCACTATGAGCCCGGCATTACCTTGACCTTGAAGCAGTTCTCCTCCCTCAGCCTCCTGAGAGCTGGGATTACAGGCATGAGTCACCATGCTTGGCTTAATTATTATTTAATTTTAAAGCATGAAGAACATGACATAAGTAATTGACTTTTTGAGTTTTATTCTTTTTTTCCCTCAATTTTGAGTATTTTCAGAGAAATAACAGCAGCTGTCTCTTGTAACTTGGCTTTGGAGCCAAGTAGTAGTTTATTCTTTTCCTCCATTCCATTCCTAATACAGTAGGCAGAAAGTAGGATGAGTAGTTTAAAATTTCAGTGACCTCTAAGGAAAGTTTGATCTGTTTTCCTTTGCCTTAGTGATTGAATCCAAGGCTTCAGTTATTCTAGGCAAGTGCTTTACTACTGAACTACACCTACATCTGCTGATTAATTTATAAACAACAGAAATGTATTTTTCATGTTTTTAGAGGCTAGAAGTTAATCAAACTGCAGGCAGATTCTGTATCTGGAGGGGGCCCCTTTTCCTGTTTTGAAGATGTGCGTCTTCCATGGGGGGATGAATTGTATGTTCTCACATGAAACAGGTCAGAAAGGCAAAAGGACCTAAGCTCGTCCCCTCTAGTTCCTGTATAAGGCACTCAGGACCTAATCATTTCCAAAAATTTTCCAGCTCCTAGTACTATCTGAAAATAGATGAAGTTTAATATGAACTTGGGAAGGGACATAGATACTCAGACACATTCATCTTCCTGGGTTGCACCAGTAACGTCTCTGACATTAGGTCACTTTTTAACTTATAGGAAGCCAACTGGCCCACAAGAGGATTAAATCCACAATTTAAACTTAACTTTATGGAACCAGCTGAGCTAATCAGCATGGTGCAAATGGTTCATACCCAACAGTGTAACACATTCACTCTTCTATTGTTTGTAAAATTTTAAGGCCTCAACCAAATAAACTAGTAAGTTGCCAGACTAGGCTAGATTCCTGATGTGCTGGGTTTCGATGCTGTAGGACTTTCAAATAGAAGTTATGGTGCCCTTTTTCTTTCTTCACATGGTGAGTGATGAATTGCTGAATGGATGATGGACTATTCTGAATGGTGGTGTTCATTATACATTGTACATGAAGTGCTGTGCACCCGTGACCTACCTACAATCGATGCATGTTCTTTGGAATGTTGATAAGATGAAGGATGGTGTATTTTCTACATGCCCTAAAGGTATTGTGAGTGTTAATAAGCCAATATCTAAGAAGAAATGTTTTTCAAGAAGACCTTTTCATTTGATAGCTGGAAAGATACGAATTAGTAAAAAGCCAAAACAAGTGATCATTTAGAATTTTAAAAATATTGTAATTCAATAACATTCAGCAATTAGAAAAATGATTGTTCAATTAAGGAACTTGACTGCTCCTTTAAGATTTTTAAGCATATGAGAATGTTCCTTCATAAGCCTTTTCATACAGCAGAGGAGTAAAGTGAACTTTGTTCAACCATAGGTGAGCCCTTCACATATGAAAGATTTAAGGTTTACTGTAAGTACCTCCACAGAGTGGTAGAAGAGAGTGACTGAAGTTATTTGTTCTGAAATTACATGAGCTACATTTCCATCCTGCAGCACCCCTAACCATATGATCCTCGTATCTCTACAATTACGTGTACTCATTTCTGGAAGGGGGAGCCTATTGGTTACACATATCTTATGAAATTGTTGGAATACTGGATGGGTTAAGCATGGAAAATGCTATGAACTATTCGTGCAACATCAGAAAGGTTAACTGCTTATTTTATATAGACTGTTAACCCTGTTATTAAAAGTAATTAAAATGATCATCGTTTCCTGTAAGAGGTTATGGGAAATAACTGGGTCTATATTTGTCAGCATTGCAAGTTGACAACTCCACATATAGCTCTCTACCCCTTAATTTCTGCTTCTTGTCTAAGGTAGGTACAAATAAATGTCAAGTGTGATCCAAAAAGCTATGCTTTGGTAGTTCACATAACCCAAGGATTGAGTGAACGATTTAGGATTTTGATGTTATGAGCATGAGTTACAGAGATTTCAAGACCTCTGTTTATTTCAGAGTACCCCAAACATTTGTAGCTGCTTTGAAACTCTGAAGCAGCCCATAGAAAGGAGAGACTCACGTAGCCACTCTAGAAAGAATGCTGGCTTTTGCTTTATGTTCTGTTCTACTTACTACAATAGCAACCTAGCTTCAAAATACTGTGTCTAGTTATGTTCTATGATCAAAGCAGTTATTTAAAGGTTGTGGTTAATGGGAGAATAGATACTGCTAGTATTTCCCAGAACAGAGCTTGCTTTCTGGGAATCTTGGGGCCACGTGATTTCCTGAGTTGGTGATTCACACTAGAAGAGAAGATAGGTTTGGTATGACACAATCTGCAGCTCCAAATAAATCCCCTGGGATGGGATGAAAATGACTTCTCTTTGCTGACTGAAGCTCCTGAAGTATGCACAAAGCACCCCGTCCCAGGCCCCAGATGTGCACAGGTTTCTAATTGTCAGTGCTGCACTAAGATCCGAAGGGTGAGAGAAGACTTCCAAAATCACGAACACCGAGGGCGGTGTTCAGGAGGCAGCTTCCTGCACACTGTTGTAGGTGTTAGCGAGATTATCAATTGCTCGGAGAGAGACACAGGGATGGAGGGTTTAGGCAACGTGATAGTCCCTCTCTCCGCTCTTTCTGGACCCTGAGATTGTGCTTTCCCAGGGATATACACTCTGCACTTCCGTTTCTGCAGTGAAATTAACTCGTGCTGGGCAGGTAAGTCTTTCAGCTCACCTTAAGAAAAAAGAAGACAAGAAAAGGCAGGCATGTGAGCTGTGGTGGGAGTGGGCCGTCCCCTTGCCTCCTCACATCGGATGTGGTTTTATTAGTGCAAAAGTAGTACTGGGAAGCTTGAATGTGGGACAGGGGTCTGCAGCAGTCAGAGAAACTGTGTGGCCCTGAGGGAAGAGGAAGGCAGGCGAGCAGAAGGAAGGAGAAGGGACACAGGCATTTTCTTTCTAACAAATCTCCTATTTTTCTTGGAAATTTTGCCTCCAGGCTGGTGCCTGGCTCCAGAAACAGGGTCTTCAGCGTGAGTCAGAGCTGTGATTCTCCCTGTTTTCCTTTTTGGTTTTTCCTTTTTTTTTTTTTTGGTTGCCGCTGCATGGGAGCAGGCAGGCAGGAGCCGGGCTGCGCACTGTCAGTACAGGCTGCAGGAGTCAATAAGCAGCGAGACAGTGAGTGCAATTGGAGGAGGCAGCTATAGATTTCTTAGGTTATTTCTTGTGAGTTTTTCAGAACTTGTGTGATTCAGGCTTGTCAGATACTATTTTGAGCCAGGCTGAGACAAACACATTCCCCTGGTGCAGCAGATGTTGTCGGCAGCCTCCCAATCTCCAGAGGCACCTGGATTGGATGTCATGGGGGAAACGGGATGGCCGGGCAATGGTTAGGAACAAGAGAATTGGAAATGATAATGGGAAGCGACTGTTCCACTGTTCTAGAATTTAGGGAAAATCATGATATAGCTCTGGGCATGATTATTAGGGTGACAGTGATTGGTTTGAGACTAGGGATTGTGCTGTATTGAATTGAGGGCTTAGATCAGAATGCATATACCCAATACACATATGTTGATTGAATATTAATACCAAAATATATACTTTTTGAGTAAGCTCAGGTTGATACTCTGGGTTTTTTTCTTAGAATGACAAGATGGAGTAATATAATAAGGGAGTTGACTGATGGATAATTATGAAGAGATACATCTATTGCATAGGAGAATAAGCTCTTCAAGTGGAATTATTTGACAAGGACACAGAGACACAGCTTGTTCTCCATCTCTGTCTCTGTCTGTCTCTGTCTCTGTCTGTCTCTGTCTCTGTCTCTGTCTCTGTCTCTCTCCTTCTCCCTCTCTAGTGCTTTCTCACTCTCTCGCACTTGTTCTCTTACTCTCTGACTCTCCCTCTGATTATTTACCACCTGCATCCTCAAGAATTTCCAGTAGCTCATAAGATAGATTTAATGAAAATTAGTGTCCCTGTAGATAAAAATAAGAGATACAGACTTCGTCCGACCATCTGAGATTCTGGAATGACATGGAATTTTTAATTTAAGTGTTGATTTCAACCTATTCTTTCTGCAACCTCGTACGTGATGGTGCAAACATGAGGCCAGGTGGCCCTGCCCTCTCTGATTCCTAATGAGGAAAAGCTAAGAAAGGGCAGATAGGAGTCGTAGAGGTGACTGAGTAATATTTGGAGGGTTGGTTGAACATTTTGCCCTTGGGAGGTGATGAAGCAGATAATTGGGTGGCGTTTGTCTATTTCTTAGTTGCTCTTTTAGGGCTGTGCAATGCTTGCTTACTTTTTTTGTCTGCATTTGAGACTGAATTGGGAAGAGCATGGTATCCCTTTCCATCTTGCTTAATAAAATATTCTATTATTTTCCCAGCTACTAAAATATTCTAATATCACTGATCACAATCTCCTTAGCTCTGTGTGTTTGTCACTGGCTGTAGTTTACTTACAAACAACAAGGCTGCCTGGAGCTTGAATTAGTTTTATAGTGGCTTCTGGAGGATTCTAGGTATCTTACAAATTCTTGCAGCTACTAGGGCAGGGAGATCAGCTAGGGGCCTATGGACAGATGCTTTGGAGGCTGGGTCAACTTGGCTCAGTCATTATTCCCCTTCTCTGGCCTGGAGAGGGATATATTTATTCATTCAACCCACATGAAAATGATTTAATGTCCACTATGTATAGGGCCTAAAGTTCTTTGCATTTGGGGGAATAAAAAATACAGAAGGACTTTTCCCTCAAGAAATTGAGTCTATTACTCACATAGATTGTGCAATTCCCTTGTGTCACTCATTTCTCTTGGGAAGAAAAGGAGTTTTAGCTTACTTCACAAATGAGGAAACTGAGACTCATGCATATGTGCCTTGTGTGAGACTGTACAGCTAGGGAATGGATAAGTCCTGGTGGAAACTGTGTGTTTGCTTCAACTGTACATCTCCAAGGAAAGACACGGCTAAAAAAAGACTCTTCCTTAAGTAGTGATGCAAAGTTTGGTTAGGTAAGGCCCCCATGGAGGGACAGAGAACAAGCTGTGCCTTGAAGGATGAACAGATGGCAAAAAAGTCCAACCCAAAGTGGCTTAAACAATAAAGGGCGATTATTGGCTCATGTAACTGATAAGGTCAAACAGTGTCAGCAAGGTCTGTGTGTACTATCTGTGGTCTATGGCTGAGTTGGCTTTGTCCCCAACCCTCCAGATCTTTCTGCCCATAAGTTGTAAGATTGTAGCAGGCCGGTGTTTCAGGAGTCCCTAGAGTTCTTGGGTCCACATTCATGGGCCCCAACTGTGACTAGAGAGAAAGATAACAGGGGATAACAGCCCCCTCCCATGAGGAACATAGGTGAGATGAGTAGAGGGGCAGTTTCCCCAGAGGAAAGTCAAGGCAGAGTAAGGGGAATGGGTCTGGGCAGCTCATCAGAATCCCCAAGGAC
>NDGN011480900.1:0-11418 GCA_002564285.1 Tympanoctomys barrerae
TTTTTTTTTTAAAAAGACTTCTAGCCATTAGAGAAATGCAAACTGAACTACACTGAGATTCCATCTCATTCCAATCAGAATGACTGTCATCAAGAATACTACAACACAGGGGCCAGCAAGATACCTCAGTGGACTAAAGTGCCTACTTAGGCAAGTTTGGGGACTGCGGTTCGATCCCTGGTACCACATGCTGCACCAGTCCTGCCCCCAGGGTGGGCTGAGCCAGCCAGAGTCTGGGTGCAGTGGCGTCCGCCTATAATCCCAGCATTGTGGGGAGGGGCTGAAAGCAGGAGGATCACTGTGAGTATAAGCTGTGTAATGAGACTCTGCAACAACCAAATACATTAAAAAAAATAACACAACAATAAATGCTGGCAAAGATGAGGGGAGGGAGGAAAGATTCTTTCTGCACTGCTGGTGGGGATGTAAATTGGTACAGCCACTATGGGAATCAGTATGGAAATCCCTCAAAGAAGTAAAACAAGAATGACTATATGGTATGACTCTGTTTTACTGCTTCTTATACAAAAGAATTAAAGTGAGTATACTGAAGGGATATAAAAATAACCCATGTTTATTAACACATCTTGCAATAGCCAAGACATATGGAGCCTGCCGAGGTGCCCACCAATGGACGAGTAGACAAAGAAAATGGTGAAAGTAGAAGAGACATTATTATTAGACAAGATGGAAGAAATAAGGAGGTGGCACTGGGGGGTGGATAAGGAGGGAAGATAATCCAGAGATGGTTATGATCAGAACATTGTATGCTCACATATGAAAATGTCACACTGAAATCCAGTATTTTGCAAAATTAATATGTACTAGTAAAATATACATTAAAAGAAGACAGCAATTCAGCAAAAAAAGAATAAAACAGAGAAGATTAAAAATAAGGAAAAGGATAAAACAGAGAAAATTAAAAAATAGCAAAGTGACAGAAGGTTCTCCTTATCACTAATTAAATGAAAATGGATTAAATTCTCAAAAGTCAAAAGACAGAGATTGGAAGAAGCCATTGAAAAAAATGAGCCAACAGTATTCTATCTTCAAGAGATCCACATTAGATCCAAAGAGATCAATAGGTAAACTGGAAGGATAAAAGAGATATTACACACAAGTAATCACAGAAAGAGAGCAAGGGCTGCGTATTAGTGCCAGTTAAGATAGACTTTACATCAAGATCACAGAGCTCATTAGTGGCAGAGCCACATCTTCTGAGAGACAGCCTGTCCTGTCAGATGCTCCAAGCTGCTTTGGAATTCTGGTCAACTCCACATGGGGAGCCTCGCTCTTACACACACCCTGGAGGGCAGCCTGCATGGCAGGACACAGTCCACCCTTCCCTGGGTCTAGCAGGAAAAGGTGTCCACCATCGCCTCCCAGGCCCTTCCTTCTCCCCTGGGTAAGTGTTTCCATGGATACTCCTGCCAGGGCATCCTGGGGCTCTTCATATTCCCCACTCCTGAAGCTCAGCCATATTTACTGTATCTCCCTGTGGGTCTGTGAGTGCTGAGAAGCTAGCTCCAAGAGCATGAGAGATGAGGAGGCGAGTCCCTTATGAGGCCTGGGGGAGGAGCAGGCAGGGACTTTTGGGCAGAAGGGCTTCTGCTCCCAGTCTGATGTCCTCTACCAGGCTGTGCAAGTCCTGAGCTGCTCCCTTGCAACCCCAGGTGGCAACCTTCAGTGGACCTGGAGCCTGAATGCTTACCCACTACTGACTTTTCTCCAGTGTACAGCCTGCCCTCAGAGAGATGCACCCATTTCCTATCTAAATCCAAGAGGAAGCCAAAGAGCGGGACTCATTCTAGTCATACTACCAGCGGTCACCTTCTGGCAGCCCCAGACAGATAATTCTAAAGAATTGATGTCATGTTTCCTCCTTGGATCCCCACCAAACTGGTGTCACTAGGACTGCTGCCTTCATTAGAAATGAGGGAAAGAGGCACAGAGAGGCCCAGCTACCTGGGCTCCGATGCACAGCTGGCCAGTGGTGTGGAAAGAGTGCTGTCCTCTGGACAGCAACCTGGTGCTGACCCCCTCTCCCCACCTCTTGTACACTCAGGAATGACATTCCCCAGAGGCTGGGAAACCTGATGCAGAAGCGTAAACAAATTAGGGACTTACTTTTCTCACGGCAACATCAGGTAGTGGCTGTCGGTGAGAGCCCAGGAGCTCCATGGTGGCACCGGGATAACCTTCTTCTCTGTTTCCCTCAGTGTCCTTGGCATGTGTGCACTTCCTTGAGGCCACAGCGCAGCTACTCTGTAGCTGGGCTTCATGTCCTGGGTGAGACTCTTCAGGGCCAGTCCACCCCAGGGTCCCCAGGCTCCCACCCAAAGTGCAAGATTTCTCAGAACACCTTCCAACAGCCTCTGCTCCTCTCCAGTTATTGCCTGCACTAATGTCACATGACTCCTACTTATTTTATTCCTGCCCAAAAAAGCATTATGCTGATAAGAAAGAAGATAGAGGTTGAGTCGAGGTCAGTGTCCAACCTGCAGCCTCCTCCTCAGCATCAGTGGCCTCATTTTCTTGTTTTTCTTCTCTCAGGGGGCTACACAGTGGGCGTGGCATTGAGGTGAGCAGTCAGTGAGAGACTGAGCCCCTTGCCAGCTCCCCACGGCAAGCTGTTGGCCAAGGCAGGCTGGATGTGACACCCAGCCTGGGGCATCTAGGCGCTCCCCAGTCAGCAGGCTTCCCCTTTATCTGCCTCTCTCCTCTTTGTCCCGATTCTCTTCCCTTGCTACTCTGGAGACCAGCCCTGGTGAGCTCATTCCTGCAGCATGGAAAACAGGGAGTGGGGTCTCCCAGCTGGGTCTCATACCACTTTAATGCTGAGCACCATAATCTGCTCTCTGAAGTCCAAATTCAAAGCACCGCCCTTCCCTTGGCTTCCCCATTCCTCTTACATCCTCACAGTGGGGAGCTTATTAAGGTGACATTGCTAGAGGACATTTGGGCAGCATCTATTGAAATCCAAATGCATGTACCCTTCGACACGGTGATTTCCATTCTAGGAACAGATCCTTCTTTCTCAGGCTATGGACTTCCCCATGTCTTGCGAGGGTCGCTTCATTTGTAAAAATGTCATAACAAACATCGGAGATAATCTAATATCTGTTAATGGGAGGTTGATTATGTGAGTGATGGCACATCTGTACCAGTCATTAAAAGATAACAGGTGTGTGCTCCCCAGGCCATGGCTCAGGAGGCTGTCTGTCATGGTTTGAATGAAAAAGTTTGATGAAAAACATGAACAGCATGCTGCTTTTTTTTTTTTTTTTTTGCAAAAAAATTTCAGTCACTGTGTGTGTGCAGACAAATACGTTGAAGGGTAAAGGTGTGCAGCAGGGGCCCTGGAGGAAGTGCTTTATGGATTGGAGACTCTGATAGCAGGAGAACCCCTAAGGCTGCCTGCACACAAGATTACATCCTTCCAACTGCTCCGGGCCATCGCTCTGGCGTTCCGCCTCTCTTCGGAGTCCTCCATTCTGCCTCTCCATGGGGTCATTCCCATCAAAGAGCTATCACCATATGATTTCTCCAATCTCAAAACACAAAATAAAAAAAAAAAATAACCCCCTCTCCTATCAACTTTGCTTTCCTTTACAACAAAATACTGTGCTGCACTTGCTGTCTCCAGTTCTCTGCCATTTTTTTTCTACTTCGTGTTCCCAGATTTCAGGTCCCAGTGTTTCACAGCTGCTTTTCTCAGGGACGCCATTGACCTCAATGGTAAGCCTGGTGGTTATCTTTCAATGGCTCTTCAGCCTGAGGTCACTAGGCACAGTTGCTTCTTCTCTCTGAGGCCCTCTCCCCCTAGCTCCAGGGACCCACTGGCTTGGGTTTTCCTCCTGCAGCTTGGTGGTCCCTCCTGCCTTTCTGTTGTCGGTTTCCCTGTCTGTAAATGCTTTTCTGTTCCTGGACTCTTCCTCATCCTTCCTCACTCCTCAGGAATATAGCTGCCACTCTGATACTTATGGACCCTCAGTTACATCTCTATCTAACCCTCAGTCTCTCTCTGCACTTCAGGTGTATATAACCCCTATGGTTTGGATGTGATTTCATTCCCTAAGATACATGTGCTGGGGGTTAAGACCCCAGCGAAACAGTATTAAGAGGCACTACAACCTGTAAGAGGTTCTACCTAATGGGAGGTGGTCAGCTTGTTGCAACACTCTTGGAAGGGATTATACCTGTCTCTAGGGAGTCGGGTTGATCTCCTGGGCCTAGGCTGGTTACCACGGGAACAGGTTCTCAGAAAGGAGTTTGACTTTCTTGACTTGCCCTCTCGTTTCCGCCCTCACTGGGTGATGCTGTCTGACTTGTGGCTCTCAGCAGAAGCTGATAATGGTGCTGTGTCCTTGGTTGCCTGCAATTGGGAGCTTAATGAACCATATTTCTTCATAAAGTACACAGCTTCAGATATACTCTTTGTTATAGCAATAGGCAATAAACTGAGACACCATTCAAATACCTGTTGGCTGACTCCCTCCTCTCGGTTAGCACAGCTCTTTCCCGTATGTTGCTGAAACCAGGACCCTGGAGCCACGCTGGACCCTTCCTCCTCCCTCAGCATATGTCATGTTGGCCAGCAGATGCCCTAGCTCCAAAGCAGAGCCCTCCTCACCACCCTCACAACCACCTCCCTGGTGCCCTTTCCCAGACCCTGTTCCCTCCTCTGGGTTGTTGCCAGATCCTGTTAAGTGCCTGATTTCTCAGACTTCAAAGCAATTCTCCTCTGCTCAGAACCATCAATGCTCTCATTGGCAAAATATCCAGAGTCCTTTCAATGGAACAACTTCCACCCAGCCACCTTGTAGGCCTCTGGCCCCTCTGTTCCACAGAGCCACAAAGGTCCTTGCCTTTGTGGGCCTGCGGGTCTGCCCTCCACTCAAGAAAATTCGTGCTATGGATCCTCTGCCTGGCCTCTCTTCCCCTGACCTTAGCACTTACTGCCCAGCCTTGCTCTTTGCTGAAGTCCTTCTCAAGGAAGCCGACACATTGTTCCTTCCAGCTGCTTCCAGTCCCTTCCCACCTCGTTTCTTCTGACATACCTTGCCATCAATTTCTGTTTATCGTAACTTTAATAACTCACAGATTATTGAGGAATTAGGTTGTTTTGTTCTCTGGTTTACCCAGAGCACCTGGCTCAGTTCCTGGCATAAAGCAGATGCCCAATTAGTATCTGCTGAATGAGGAGATCAAATTCCTTTCTTCTGGGAAGAAGACAGGAGGCTCGGGCACTGGTCAATATGGCTTGTTCTGTGTGTAGTTCTGCAGGATCCCAGTCCTTCCAGAAGAAAAATGACACCCTGAATAGATGGAAGAGTCCATGGCTGTGTGTGTGTGGGGGGGGTCCTTTCTAGAATTTATTCTCTCTGGCAACTACTCCTTTTATGTTTTCATCAAAAATAGAAAGTATTCAATGGTGTCTTCAGTATGATAAGAAGGTTGCAATTGGGTATTATCAGTGGCCACAGGTTCTGACCTGAAGATGTCAGGAGAGGAAGAACCCAGTGTGCCCACCAGGGTGTCCTACAGATCAGGGATCCTGTCAGTAACCACATGATTCAGTGGTCTGAGAGCTGCAGAAATGAACAGCCACCTCTGGCCCCTTCAGGATATGGGAAGGTAGGACAGTACCTATTTCCTACAGAGCAGGGGGACAGAGGCACCTCTTCGGGCAGACTCTTTGTCTGGCAATTTCCTACTCAGTGTAATTTTTAAAAAATGCATCAAAGTCCTTTCTGAAGACTTAGAGTAGGGAGTAGGAAAACATCTCTAAGCAGTCCCTAAGGTACCCCCAAATGCTAACAGTGGGGTTTTGGGGGGCGTGAGCTTGGACAGATCATTGTGGAAAGCTTTAAAAATTTATGTTTTCTTTTCTGAGGTGGTTGAAGTTGTTTTTTCCCAAGAAGCATGTGTGACTTTTGCAGTGTATATGTGTATCATTTATACATATGTGTATGTGTATTAACTTGTGCATGCCCCAGGTTTGGGGTGGGGATTATTTATAGAGAAAGATACACCATAAGTTGAAAAGAATTTGCCAGCATCTTCTTTGAAGATCCAGGCTCTCCAGGGACCAACAGAGCTGGCGCTTGAGTCACAAAGACTTTCTCTTCACACACCAACATCTCCTTCAGCCTGGGGCCAGTGTCTGGGTGGGACTCTGTCCAGTTTAACCAGCCTTTCCCAAGATGGTGATGTTGTATGGATACTGCACTTGGACACGAATGCCCAAGACCTGTGTCCAAGCGAACCGGTGCCATCAACACTGTCAGTGGAGGCTCCTCCAGACCTTCTCAGCAGTTGCTGCCTAAGGCAACTAAGCAAGGACTTTGCACTGTCTGCAATTCCACGTAGGAGTGCAGACAGAAGAGAGGCCTCTGGCTTCCAGATGGCTGGGTGGCCATAGAGGTCAGGAGGAGGATAATGGAGCCAGAGGCTCTGTCTTTTATTATTATTATTATTATTATTTTAATATTTTATTTATTTATTTAGTACAGGGTCTTGCTACACAGCTTGGAGTGATCCTCCTGTCTCAGCCTCCCCAGTGCTGGGATTATAGGTGTGTGCTACCATGTACTAGGTGATTGAAGTTGCTTTTTCCCAGGAAGCATATATGACCTTTGCAATGTATATGTGTATCATTTATACATATGTGTACATACATGCGTATGTGTATTAACTTGCACATGCCTCAGCTTTAGGGTGGGGATATTTACAGGGAATGATGCACTATAATTTGCAAAGAATTTGCCATCATCTTCTTTGAAGATCCAGGCTCTCCAGGGACCAACAGAACTGGGGCTTGAGTCACGAAAACCCTGTCTGGTTTTGGTGACTGGCTCAGCAAAGGTTGGGTTCTGGGGCTGGCATGATATGTAGTACCAAGGATCAAAGCTAGGTCCTTGCACTTGCCAGACAGGCTCTTAGACTGCTGAGCTATCTCTCCAGCCCTGACTGTGTCTATTTTGTCACCACTATGATTGAGCCCTGTAGTGGGCAGAATAATCGCTTTTTAAGCCAACAAGAAGATATGAGAGCTGGCTGTGGTGGTGCATGCTTTTAATCTCAGAACTAGAGAGGCTGAAGTAGGAGGATTGCAAGTTTGAGCCCAGCCTGAACAACTTAGCAATTAAAAAAATTTTTTTGAAAACTAAGAAGGGCTAGGAATATAGTACAGTGTGACCTTGTAAAAGTCCTGCATTCAATCTCAGCAGCTTGTGAAAGCTGGCCTCAGTTACACCCAGAGAAAGTGGAGAAGGCATAGGGCTGCCTGTTCTAGTTGTCAATGGCTCCACTCCCCTGTGGTCCTGCAGGACCCCTACGAGGTCCCTGCTAATAGCAACCTCCCTGGACCACCAGTCCTATGGGAGGGAGCACAATGTGAAACCTTGGGACAGAGCTGTGGTACTATCTCAATTCTTATTTTATTGTTCCTACCTGGAATGGGTTTCTCTATTGACAAGGCCATTTCATGCAAAGATATATTTTCTTTGAAGTGGGAAAACAAGACACAAGAAAAACCATTAAAAAAAATTAAAATAGCAGCACCTCCCTCATGAGGTTGGCAGGGTTTACGTGAGACAGTACCAGGAGGAGTACAAGGAGGAGGCAGCTGTGCAGCCAATGGGACCTCATTACTGTGTGACCACATGGTTGTGTTTGCTGCTCTTGGACATCAAGGATCTGGGTGGCACGACTGCTCTGGGACCTTGGTGGGTGGTTTTACCTTTCTACACATTCTCATTCATCGATGAAATCACAACATGCTCCTCCCAGCTCAAAAGCAGGAAGAGGGAAAATAAGAGCTGGGAAGGCCATTTCCAGGGTCTGAAGTCATTGGCCATTGGAGGCAGGGAGGAGGGGGCAGGAGGGTGGTACAGCGCATGCCATTCATTCTCTGTCACTCAGCCCCTTTGTTCACTCATGCATTCAGGAAACACTTGTACAGGGCATTCTCACTCCCATTCAACTAATACAGAAAGTGAAGCTTTCAACCTTTGTTAGGTTAAGCAGCCACGATCCTTGTAGGTCCAGGCAGTGAGCCTTCCCTTTGCCTTGGCTGTGACATGACAAGCTCAAAGACTTGCACAGGAAATAAGATGTGGGTACGTAGAAACAACTGGCTCACCTAAAGGAACCATTGCTCCCCGGATCATTACCAGCAAATCCATATTCGATTTTGCCACCTAGTGCAGAGCTCACCTCCCCTGCTCAAGACCTGGCAGAGATGATCAATAATCCTGACAAAATCTAAATAAAAGTGTCTCGAGTTAACTGGAGGGGAGGAGATGAGCAGGCAGCTCTTGAGGAGTCCATAAATCTGGGGCTGATGGATCACCCAGGCAGGTGCCTTTGCCACCAGCATCCTGGCTCAGGACAGCGGTGGCATAATTACTTCTCCGGTGCTGGTTATCTGAAGTGAGTCAGTCCATTTTTCTCTTTTATTACCACTGCACTTCAGGAAAGTGTCCTCTGAGGACCCCTTTTATCTCAATGTTGGATTTATTTGATGGCTCCAGGAGGCCTGGTGGTGAGGCCAGAGCAGGCCCCACAGCCAAGAGGACTCAGTCCCTGAAGCGTCTTCCCCAAGGGCGCTCTTCCTGAGGTGATGGGTGGGTAACTGCATGGGCAACCATTCATAACTATCATTTCTGTCAGTACTTCCATTATTTTTTTTCTTCCTTGGTTCCCTGCTCTGCTGTTCCAAACAATGGAAGTAGAAATGGCTGATGCTAAGGATGATTCATGACTTTGGGAAGGTTCTTTCTGCTTAGACTGGGAAGAGGTAACTGCATGCAAGGCCTTCTCCCTCTGTCCAGCTTTAAAACCCTCCTAACTACATATCAGAGCTCTGCAAAACTGGTTCCAATAAGCAAAGTCACAGATTCCAGGGAGTCTTTGCTAAACAATTACTTCTATGCCCTGACTTACTGGGGTCTAAGCTGTGCATATCAGATGGCTTTTCTTCCAAGGCTTTGCCTAGGCTTTTCTGGGCAATAGCAGTCTCCCTAAAAATAACCAAGGGATTAAATGTAGGTACTGTGTAGAATCAGCATAGCAATGATTAACTTATTCAAGACTAAATTGCATTATTCTCTCATGTAAGAATTTCAGCATTGGCTATCAAGTCCTTACAAGGCAACTATATAGTGCTGGAAATACAAGGCTTTCATCTTTAATTTGTTTTTCCTGATTCATAGGCAACGTTAATTTTGTGAGATACAGTTCAATTTCCTGCCTATCTTCCATCCAGTGGGAAAGAAAAGCAGGAAGACTAGGACCATTGAGTCTTTCCCTTTAAGAATATAACCTGGAAATTGTAGTTAGTTACTCACCTAACATTGGTAGAAATTAGTTACGTGGCTTCAGCTTTCCACAGGGAAGCTGGGAAATGTAGTTTTTATTTAATGGTGCTTAAATTTGAAGTTCTATATGGAAAAGAAAAAGTAGCACTTGTATAGGGGTGGGGTGGATAGGGAATGGCTAGCTGACTGCCATATGTTAAGGAAAGCATTTTTGAAAATTAGGGGTAAGGGTAGGTTGAGTTGATGGGCCCATTCTGTCTTTTCCACACTTCCTGATTCCCTGGGGCCTCCATTCTCCTTGGATTTATCTCAGATTTAGTATGTGGTTCTTTTCTTATCTTTATTTAACTTTTCTCAGGTGCTTTCTTGATAATCTCATAGTTCTGGGATTCATCAGACTACCTAAGACTATATAAAAGTTTAGATCACTTAGTTATCAGAACCTACTCTATTCCAGGTTCTCTGCTGAGTGTTGATGACACACCAGAGTAGAAACAGGCATGATTTCTTCCTTCCTAGAATGCTCACCACAGCCTGAGATAATCACATAGATATGCACCAATTTGCAGCTATGACTCCTGCTTCTGGCCAACACAGAATATCAAGGATTGGATTTACCACTCGGTTGGAAAAATAAAAATACAAATAAAAGTTAAAAATAAACACACCAGGACAAAATATAAAAGATGTTTTTCCAGATATGTATCAGACATCAAGTAGAAAAGACATAATGGTCCTCAAAACTTGAAAAATGAACAAGCAAGTCCTGTGACTATTTCAGTCTTGAATGCCTCTAAAAGTCCTCACTTCTCTTGTTTTTAAAGTTCCTTTGTAGAATTTACAATTTTAGACTCAGAGGGTTCTGCATGACAGCATTTTCATACATTTTCCCGTTGTTTTCCAACTTGAATTATTTCTGAGGAAAAAGCTGTCCTTACATTTGTTCTTTTGTACATGATGGTGCTCGGTCCCTTCTCCCCACCCCCCGCTGATCTTATGACTTTCTTTTCATTGGTGGATTTGAGTACTTTGATTATAATGTCAGTTAGTGTAGTTCTTTTAAAATGTCTTTTGGCGGTTGGCATTTATAGAACTTTTAGGTCTTCCAGGTCCATATTTTCATTAAAACCTGTAAATATTGGGCTGTTATCTTTCCAAATTGATTTTATGTCCTGGAGGAATTAATAACAGTAGATCTTCTCTATAAGAAATGTTGAATTCTTTTAGGCAGAAAAAAGATGCCAGGTGAAAATATGGATCTCACAATGGAAGAAGGAGTTGCTGGATATAGAAATTACACAGAAATTAACACAAAATATTTTCTCTTGTAATTTAAATCCCTTAAAGAGGTCATTGATCACTTAAAGACTAATAGCAACAGTATGGTGTTGAGTTTATAGCACACATAAAGTGAATGACAGTAGTAGGATAAAGTCATAGAAAAAAAAACAGAAAAAAACTCAAAAGTATTCTAGTACAGAGTTTCTATATTACATGCAAAGTAATAAAATATCTCAGAAAGATATTGGGATAAATTAAGCAAGTAAAGTATGAACACTAAAGCAACCACTAAAATAATAAAACAAGCCGTTATAAGTAATACAACAGCACTCTGGGGACCCCCAGATCCAGTCCTAGCCCAGCCCTGGTGAGTGTGTGGGAAAGCTTCCGGCTACCCTGTGCTGGTGGGACCTGCTGGTCCCAGCCCAGGCGCAGGGTGAGTGAGACCCTCTTCCACCCCCTTGAGATGCCCCACAACTCTGCAGCATCCCTCCCATCCCATCCAGTGAGAATTTCTGCCGCATTCTGGGGACCCCCAGTTCCAGCCCTAACACAGGCCGGGTGAGTGTGTGGGAGAGCATCCTCTTCCCCTTACTCCACCTTATCCCCTCCAGACTCAGCTCAGGCCTGGCACACAGGCCTGGGGTGAAACCCTTCAGCTGCAATCCCTGCAGAGAGAGCAGGGAACAAAGCCACCCAGCTAGTCCAGGAGCAGAACATCTTGCCAGAGGGGCATAACAGGGTCACTCCTAAGGGCAGCAGCAGGAAGGAACTGAGCACAGCAGCCAGACCCAAGCCAGGCACAGCAGGATAA
>NDGN011480901.1:0-14648 GCA_002564285.1 Tympanoctomys barrerae
AAAATAATAGGGTGGATATGTTAGCTAGGAGCAGCTCAAGGAAAAATGACAATAATGATTCAAGCAGTGGTGAATGATTAAAAGTAACTAGTAGTGGAAGATTGGTGGGAATAATGTCTTATTATTGTACACTAATTGACTTGGTGAATATATTCAGATTATATAATCTGCTGAATTATGTTTAATATATACAAATACATAATTCATTTAAAATATGTATAAATGACAATTTAATTAACAATTATAAATATTATGCTCATACTATACAAATAATGCAAAAATTTTTACTATAGGCAGTGAGTATGAAGCTTTAGTTAATCAGTTTGACAGTGACTTACACCAGTTTAGCACCAACTTTTCTTTATTTTCCTGAACCTAAGAAGATTAGCATAAAAATATGACCAGGAAGTCACAAAGGGACATATTTTATAGGAAAAAATAGCACTTTGGTTCTACTGTGAGGTCCATTATAAAAATGTAGGGTAGAAATTACAGTGGAAGGTGACATTCGTGGGAGTTTCTGAATTACACCTGCTGAGTTTTGGATTTATGGTATTTACTGAGCAGACAGGACTGGCTAAGTAATAGGCTACATTATTTTGAAATGTGGAGCACTTTGGGGCCCTACTCTCAACAATATGGCAATAAAAAGTATTATCAGAAAAAATAATTTCTTTCAATCCTGTATTTTCAAAGAATTCATTTGAAAAATCAGGCACAGAGAAGCATTCACATTATATGGATTTGGTTTTTATTTAAATGATTTAATCTATGTGAAAATCAGATTCATTTTGATCCATACTAGTGACTGTGCTTTCTGCTAGAAAATTCTCCAACATTACCTCAAATATTTGAATTTAAAGCTTATAATTAAGGCTTGCCATCTTCATGCTTTTGGCATCTTTAAAAATAAACTGATCTTGCATTGCAATACATGATTTTATAAAGTGAGAAAGGCATTTTTTTTTGTATCATGTGAGAAACTCCAATCCACACATTGTGATCCAAGTGTTGGGTCCCTGCATTCATGCAATGCAAGTATTTCACTGGAATCCCCAATTCTTTTAATCTTAATAGCAATGTCATATTTTTATCTCTCAGTAATGTATATTTATTGAAGGAATTTTGAAGTGGAAAAACTAAAGAAGAGAAATTTTTAAAAATGTTATTTTATATTACCAAGACTTGCCTTTTAGTCTTTTTGGCATTGATTTCCTTTTGCATTAAGCACATGATATGTAAAGTGCACTTATACATTTGGGAGTTTTGTACATATATACTACTCTTGTTATAACCCAAAGTCATCAATTTTAGTTAGTCTGTCACTGCTTTTTTTTTGTGAGATAGAGTTTTAATACATAGTTCAGGCTTGGCTTGAACTCATTTTGTGGCCTATAATGGTCTCAAACTTGTAACCATTCTCCTGCCTCAGCCTCCTGAGTGCTGAGGTTATAAGCGTGCACCACTAGGGCTTTCACTGCTATTGGCAATTTTATATTTCTGAGTTCAACTTCATGCCACTGACAATGATTTCAGTCCTCTTCCCCTTTTCTCTTTTCAAAATGCCTCTTTATTTTCAGTAATCTGTAAATGGAATTCATCTTTTTCTTTAACTGTGAATGTGGACAATCAACACAATACTTTTTGTGGTTGTGATTCTGCCACCATTAGAAATCAGTTATTTTTTTTTATCACATCATGGGTGTTTCAGATTTATAAAGATGTTAAAATTCTAATAGTATAAGACTAGTCCTTAGAATTTGCCATTTAATGGTTAAATATATAAGAAAACTATTATTTTAGAAATATTGTGATCATTATATTTTATTAAGTGTTATCTTCTTAATTATATGTAATTTCATGCATTATGATAATTCTATTTATTAACTATTTACTGTCATCATCCTTCCCTGGAGCTCCACAGGGTTTGATAGTCCTTCTCTCTTCTGGGCTTTTACTTTTTCTATTCATGGGAAACACTTCCTTTTAATTGGAACCACCACCTCACATAACAAGTTTACACTGAACTCACTTTAAGTCCATGTGCTAAGCCTATGTCTTGTTTTCCCCCTTCAAACTCACACTTCTGGGGTCTTCTGCAAAGGTGGCCTCTATTACTTCCTCTCTCTTACTTGATCCTCAACTAAATCCACCTGGCTGTATTGCCGAGAGCTCCATGTCCTTCTCTGTCTAATGAACATAAAGCTCAGGTTTTGTTTTGCTTCATCATCTGGTTTCTTGGGATCTCTGGCACTGTCACGGCCTCCACTTGGCCTCCTTTTGGATTCAGTATTGGTGGAGCTCGGATTCCTTCTCTGTGTTAGTACCGTGCACTAACCAGTGGGCCACTGAAACATTTCTTTTCCTGACCATATTTGTGTGTCTCTCTTCTGCCTCATCTGCTTGCATTTTTAATCTCTAAACTCTCTCCGCTGCTGATTTCCCCATATGTGTGACTATAGCTTCATATCTCTGATTCACAAATTCCTGTTTCCTGCTCAGATGTCATCCCAGAGCCAAGCAAACTGGGCTGCTCTGAGTACTGGAGGGATCTGTGTGTCATGATTGCTATTTCTGAATCCTCTGCTTCTGAATTCTCCTCTCCACAGGAGAGCTCTTGTGTCTTTTTACAGGGTTTCACATGGCATAAGAGCTTATGGCCAAGGCATAGTTGTCTTGGAAAGAAACTTGGTCATTGTTGATACTTCCTCATCATGTTCTGTTGTTTTCTATCCATAAACACTCACTAATACCTTTTACTTTCTTCAGTTTCTACTTACTCCCAACCCAGCATGTTGCTGCATACAGCTAATCCCAGTTCAGAAGGCTGAGGTATGAGGATCACAGCAAGTTAAATTCAGCCTGGGCTATAAAATGAGTGCAAAACCAGCCTGAACTACATAGTGAAAGCTTTTTTTTTTTTTTTAAACAAACAAGACAAAAAATGAAGAAATGTCTACTTACTCTCTTTGTTTAGAGAATCCACTTCTCAGTAGAACCTCACACTAGCCTTTACTGATATTATAAATTTACTTTTACTTTGATAAATGAGTGGTCATTTGTCCTACTGTAATACTTTCTTTAAACAGCAAATACTATATAGCCATTCCTCTTTTAAAGACTGAGTTTCCACTACTGAGTAATTAAATTCATGAGTTGCTAAAAGAGGAATTGTATATAATATTTACATCACAATACTCAGAACAAAGAAATGGTCAAAATGATTTCTAGTTTGATAATTTTGCTTTTGCTTGTATAACTCTTACATGATATACTGTGTTGTTTAATAGTACATAAAATTATGGAATTGTACTGGTACAGTACTATCAGAAAAAATTACAGTACTGCGTAAATAAGGTGAATTGTACAAAAAAAGACATGTAGGCTCTATCAATAAGATGTATAGGACTGTACAACAATAATACAAAGATGGGTCATAACACCAAGCACATCAAGAAAAATTGCAGAAACCATGTCTTTCACAATAACATACACACACACACACACACACACACACACAATGAAATACTTAAGAATCAATCTCACAAAGTAGTTTAAGATGTACACAGAGAAAATTATAGTACTGTGAAGAAAAGATTGAGGAGGATTTCAGAAAATGGAAAGATATTCCTTGTTGCTGGATAGGAAGAACTTTGTAAAAATGGTCCTACTCCAAAAATTGTTATACAGATTCAATGCAATCTCAATTAAAATGCCATTAGTATACCTCACAGAAAAAAATTCCTAAAATTCATCTGGAACAAAAAGAGACCTAGAATTGCAAAAGCAATCCTGAGTAACAAAAGAAAAACAGGAGGCATCACAATCCCTTACTTGAAATTATACTACAAAGCTACTGTGACAAAATCATCACAGTGTGGGCATAAAATCAGACCTGAGAATCAATAGAACAGATTAGAAGAGGCAAAAGCAACTACAGGCACGTTCAGCCCCCTTATATTCTACTAAGGAGCCAAACAAGTTCATTGGAAGAAAGATAGGCTCTTTAATAAATAGTGTTAGAAATGCTGGCTTTCCACATGCCAAAGGCTTAAAACAGACCCTTGCCTATTGCTATGAACAAAACTATGGCCAAAGTGAATCAAAGATTTAAATATTAAAACTGAAACGCTAAATCTTCTGGAAGAGAAACTATGTAGAAACTTTAAGGACATTGGGATAGGTAAAGAGCTCCTGAGCAAAAAACAAATAGTATAGGAAATACTTCAAAGAATCAACAGCTAAGATCCCATCTTTTTGAAAAGTTTGGCAACACGAAAAGAAAGTACCAACAGAGTAAAAAGAAAACCCACAAATTGGGAAACAATTATAGAAGACTATCCATCAGACAAAGGACTCCTATCTAGAACATATAAAGAATGAAAAAACCTCAAGCCTGTAAAATTCAAAGACCCAATCCAAAAATGGGCATCTGACATGAATATATACTTTACAAATGAATAGATACATATGGCAACTAAATATATGAAAAAATGATCAACATCATTGGTCATTCAAGAGATTCAAATTAAAACAATGCTCAGATTCCATCTTATGCCAGAAATAATGGCTGTCATCAAGAATTCAACCAAAAACAAAAGCTGGAGAGGCTGTGGGGAGAAGGGAACCCTTCTCCACAGTTGGTAAGAGTGCAGGCTAGTGCAACCATTATACACATCAGTACGGAGATTCCTCAAAAAGCTAGGACTAGAGGTCTCATTCAAGTCATCTAAAAAGTGAAATCATAACACAGTGATATGTGGGCATCCATATTTATTACAGCACAATTTATCATAGCTAAATCTTGGAAACAGCCCAAATGTCATTCAGCTGAGGAATGGATAGAAAAGATATGGTATTTATACACAGTGGAGTATTATTTAGCTATAAAAAAAGATAAATTCGAGGCTTTTGTAGATAAATGCATGTAACTAGAGACTGTATTGGTAAGTGAAATAAATCAGATCCCCATGTGAAAACATTGTGCTATCTTGCTGAGAACCTGAAAGAGTAATGAAAATCTAAATGGTACAACAGATATGGTGAAAGGGAAAGAAATTGTTCAAGGGGAAGGAAAATCTGGGGTGATGAAAAGAAGAAAAGAAAGAAGGGAAAACGATATATTTAGTTATATATGCAGAAGAGTTTGGAAAATTGTATGGTATATTTCTGCTGGTCTTTTTAAATGCTTAAAATTTATTTACTCATTTTTCCCTCTTTTGAATTGCTTATAACTTCTTTGTTATTGTTTTTTTTCCTTTAAATGAATCTTACACATTTATATCTAATAATCTGAACTACAAATTTGATGATAGCATCATGCAATACAGCAACTATTGTCGAATTCCTATTACTTTGTTTAGTGAAATCTTGTATCTTTTGTAATGATATCTTTTTTATCACTACTTTTCATTTCTTTAATAGATGGGTCATACGTCTCAATGCAGATGGGTTTTAAGTCCAAACAGTGTGTCTGATTGCAAGCCCATCCAGGTGTTAAACAAGTAGGTCATTAACCAAGGAAAATTTGTAATGCTTAAAAGAAAATCTGGTTATCAGACAGTGGTCACCATTTTCAAAGGCTTTCTATTGCTCAAAAACTTAACGCAAATTGATGCAATGCCAAGATTCCAGTTTACTCCAGAAAGAATGACTATTGTCAAGAAGCCAAATAATAAATAGTGGCGAAGCTGTGGGGAAAGATACCCCTTTACAGTGCCGGTGGGAGTGTAACCAGCAATAACCGATATGGAGATCAGTAGAGGGATGGCTCAAAAAATAGAAATAGGAATTCTATTTGGCTCAGCTATTATTCTCCCAGGCACCTTCCGCAACGTGTCAGAGACCTGTTATTACAGCGATCCATGCATACCCATGTCTCCGGTTGCGCGGTTCATAACAGCCACATCTCAGAAGCAGCCTATATCAATCAGTAGATGCATGGATCAAGAGGTTGTATTGTTTATACACAGCAGAGCACGCCTCTGCTACAAAGAAGGATAAATTTGAGTCATTTGTAGAAGAACGGATTACCTGGAGCCCATTATGTTAAGAGAAATAAGTCAGCCACACAAGTTTGTGTATGGGATGGGTGCTCTTATATGAGCAACTCAAAGCATAAATGAACTAAAGAGTAAAATAAAAGCTAATAGGAACTAGAGAGACAGACCTTTTACTAATGGGAAGTTGACAAATGGAGGGGGCACGGGAGAGGGGAGAGTGCAATGTAATAACAAATTAAGTATAAAGAATTAAGTTGTGTCATGTACATGTACCACTGCCTACAGTGAACACATTCATTATGTACGGCCAGTACGGATCGAACACAAAGACTCGCAGACACACGGTTTCAGTCTGGGTGGGCCTTTCAGCTATATCCCTTCCATCCCCATCTTCCTTCTCCCCTCAGACCTTAATTTCTGCTCTTCCTTTAGCTGAAAGCCTATGTTTTATCTTCCAAGATATTCTTACAGTAACTATTTCTTCATAGTACACGCACACTGTCTAATTATCTTTATGATTTATACCTATCAACGGATTAGAATAGCGCACTGCTCCAATTGTCATTTTATTGATGAAAGCCATAATTAAATGTAGCTGCACAGTAGTCCATTTTAGTCCTGCACAAATCTAAATTGTTGGACATTTATGCTTCCTTTTGTTATTGTTTTTATAGCTAGTGCTGAAATATATATAAATATTTGTTCTTTCCTTTGAAATTTTGGATATGAGCAACTCCAAAAATGGAATTACAGTTAATAGAATCTTACTTGCTTGCTGTTATCAACAGCTTCCAGAACATATTCCATGATGTCTCCTTGCATTGGAATACATGGGAACCTTTACCCATATATTTTGGCAGAAGAGGAAAGCATTACAGGTTTTGCCAAGATAGTAACAACAATTTACATTTTATAAATGCTTAATTGGTGTGATCATGTTTCACATAATTGTTAAACTATTGCTTTTTGTGTGTATGGTTTTTCTAATTGTGCCTTTTATTCATCTTTCCCCTTCTTGGTTGAGAGTCTATTATTTATTTACCAATTTTTAAAAACATTTATTTATTGATTGTGTGTGTGTGTGTGTGTGTGTGTGTGTGGCCAGCTCAGCCCACGGGGGGGGGGGGTTGGNGCCCACGGGGGGGGGGGGGTTGGCTGGCGTGTGGTGCTGGGGGATTGAACTGCAGTCCCTGTTCCTTGCCAATCTTGTTTCAAGTAGGTGCTTTAGACCACTGAGCCATGTCACCAGCCCTTATTTACCAATTTTAATGAATACTTTATAAAACAATGACATTAAGTCACTTGTCCTGTATTTATTAAAGATGCCCTCCTTACACAGACTTTTCATTTCATTAAATTTTTATATGCCAGTATTTTATAAATTCTGATACAACCTATTAATTCTTTGATGTATGATTTTTTTTCTGTTTTATGGTTGGAGGTCTTTGTCCAATATGGTTAAATATTCAGCTTTTCATACATAGGTTTTCATTTAGTTTGCATATTTTTACATTTGACCCTTCAGTGTGTCTGAGTTTTATTTTGGTGGTTTACTGCCAGCCACATACTTGAGGCGATGTTTTCCTCTTCCCATACCTGGTACCATGAATATGCTCTGTCTGAGGGGTCAATGAGTATGGTGATGATCTTGGCTTTGGGGATGAGAGACGCAGCTCGCTTCGGGGCATCTTCTGAATGGAAGTAATTAGCACTCTTCTCGAATAGAAAGTCATTTGTAATGTTGGATGGAGTAGGGAAAAAGTCCATATACCTGAAGGCAGAGAGAGATAATTAACCTGATATTTTTTTCTCTCCATTTTCTGAATGAGCACTTTAAATATTTTCATATTCATTTGTACCATTTGTAATTATTCTATTGTAAAGCAGCTTAAATAGTGCATATTCCATATACTTTAATGTGAAAACAGCCCACAGCCTAATTCCTCTAATGACTTATCTTGGGCTGAGAAAGGAGTGAGATGGAATCAGTAGGCTGATAAGGAGCAGACAGGGAATACTGTAGATTCAAACTGATAGCGCTACCGAAAGCCAATTCCAGAAACACTGTTCACTCCTGGCAAACAAAAATACATCATCGTGCTTAACTGATTATTTTGAGAAAGAAGCGTGTTTGCAGATTTGAATGCAGAAATTCTTAAGGCGAGACTAAAGTTCACAAGACAGAAAGACATGTAAGTCAAAATAGCTATAAAACACTAAACAGATTAAGGAATAGCTGTTCTCCTTTCTGACTTCTGCATAATTTGTGGTGTATGTATGTAGCAATGTGAGCACATAATAGTCTATCTAGAGTAATTAAGCAGATCCTTCCTGCCAGTTGAGCCTGTGGTGCTTCGGTAGGTTCACTCCTCCATATGCTGCCAGAGCGTTCCTGTGTGTGTAGATTATGGAATCAATATGTTTGGAGGTTAATTCAGTACAAGGCTTTAATTATGTGTGTAGCCCTCCTTACAGCTCATCACTTCTCTAACCCTCAAATGTTCTAGAAATAAATAATGAGAGCAATTAAGAATTCATATTAGACTCTTATTTTCCTCTCTGACATTTGTTGTTATGTTTCCCAAATGTAGAGTGCTGAAGAATCTCATCTATATTCCTGCCTAACAATCTGTATTCCATTTGAACTCACAGATAAGAGAAACTTGCTGTTCTGTCTTTAATAGTTTGTGTGTGATTCCAAAATCTCTTTAGCTTTTTGAGAGTACAGTAGGGTAGCAATACTACAGAATGCACGCATCCCTACTTATGACAGGCAGGCAGGTCTGCTTACTGGGACTGCCCTTTCCCAACCCTGCTGCCGACCATATCTAAAAAGAATGGATCTTTTATCAAAAACAGATGTATGTGACAGTGACACACAGATTACCATAAATGTGTACATCGAGAAACCTTTCCTTATATGAGATTTGCTTTATATGCCTGGGAACTGGAAGTTAAAATCAGGATCATGTTTTCTTGGAAAACTGGGAGAGAACTAGAAAAAAATCACCAGAGTAATAATCATGTGCAATGTAAAATGTACTTGCTTTTGACTTATAGAAAATATTGTGACTTGAGACTTCTCATAATATATCAAGTGCTAATTAATTTGGCTTCCATGTGTGCATGTGACCAGAATTGATATAGTTTTTGAAACACTCTGCTATTATTTGCATGACAAATATCAGCCTATACTGTAACACAACACGCACTGTTTATGTAGTTAATGAAGATACATGTCGCGCAGTGTACAATAAGCAGTGAGTTGATTTATTTGTTTCTTCAAACATCATTGTGAAGACAAATTATGTGTTTAATAAAAAAATTAGGCTCTGCAAAATAATATTGTGTTTAAGGAGAATTTTAAATATTCTTATGAATAATTCTGATGAAATATATCCCATAATGTTCTTCAATCATATTAACTTACCAGAAAAATATTATCATTATTGCACTATCCAAATCAAATTATAGGCAACACTGATTAAACATATCATCATTATAAATTAATTTCTAATTCACTGTGGTAGAGTTGAGCATAACAAATTTATCCTATAATTATGCAGATGCCATGCATACATCTATAATTGCTGAGCAGGGGCAGAACACATGTTAATAATGGGATTTATTTTTTGCTATTTTCTTACCAGTCAATTCCTTTGTGATAGTTGTTGCCATTAAAGAATTGAACTTCTTCGAATGTTTTGGGGCTGGGAAAATTGCTGATGATGGAAGGGTGCATAAGAAGAAATAAATAAAGCGCAGTTGTTCCTACCACACACAAAGAAGGTGAAGGTTATATGAGAATAAAAGAGACAACGTATCACATTTTTGCTCAAAAAGACAAACTTTTCAGTGTCCAAATTTTTTCCTTAGCATCCATTAGGTACATTACCTGTAGTAACAGTCCATTTGTTCTTGTATTTGTCTCTGTGTTTCTATTTTTCACCTAAGTATCAAATTTAGTATTACTATGTATCTGAAGTATAGCAGATCCAGCTAGGTGGAACTTTCACGATGATGGATTCAATTTTCCTTCTGCGGTCATGTGGGTGGCTAAGGTTTTAAAATCATGGTGTGTCTCTATTTTTATTTCTAGTAGTAGATACAGTGACCTAAACTGTTGAGGTCTTTGCTACCATTTAAATTTGGATTAAATACATTAAGCTGCTCAATAGATGTTGACATGTTACCTTTTGTATGGCTCTGGAGTAAGGTGGTGGTAACTATTCATTAAAAATACAAGAGTTGCTTCATTAAACTGAAAGCCCCCATGTGTTGGGTCAAGTACAGAGACAATAAAAAGTTCAAATGTACAGCTGAAGGAAAGAAAGTGACAATGAGTGTAGACATGAAAACAACTAGAAAGGGCAGCTCCCAGTTTAACAATGTGGTAAAATCTAATAAATGCAATTAATGAGAGAATTATTTATAACTTAAAAATATCATTTAAGAAATAAGTTAATAGAGTCAAATCACAAAAACTCAAGTCAGGAAAAATGAAGATAAAAGTACTTAAGCACTGAATTAGAACAGAAAAAAAAAATCATCTTGACTCTGTTAAAAAATACAAGTATAAAAGTTAAGAACAATGAGTGGAATCTTGAAGACCTGATCTGATTCACTCTTAAAATTAACAAGATTTCAGAAAGGAAAAAAAAATGTAAGAAACAAATATTTTCCAGAGAGAGGAAATAAACTAGAGACAGAACAGCTGGAAGGGAAAGTGAAATGCAGAGGGAGTTTTTAAATAATTTTTGTTTGAGAGTTCCATGAAAGTATTTAAATTATGACAATAATGAGGAGATTAGAGGATGGGTGTTGGGACTACAAGGAAGCTGAGAAAATTGGTAGTTTAATATTCTTACAGTGTTGGATAGAGGCGAATTCATGACACAGGTTAAAGAATATTTTAGAATTACTGGTGAATATCTATTAACAGGTATTTTATAACCTCATTCAGGAGTACAAAAACTGTTTAATCACACCAGTGGTTATGGAATACTACCCAGTTTTCTGTTGGGATACAGTGAGGCAAAACTGTTATGCTCTGGACCTTACACCTTCATGCTGCTGGGAGCTAGGTGGCCTCAGGACCCCTGTAGCCAGAAAGGGCCAGGAGATATGTGGCTCCATTGTCACATCTTCAGCTATACCTCTGGACCCACTACTTCAAATGTATGTATATTTCAGTATCACCTACATTTCCATCATTCGTGTCATTTATTTTTATCCAATTTCTTTAATATAAATATCCTGTGAAGGGAGAGAAAAAGGTTTCAGACTGTGTCCTAGCCTCAGAGAAACCCTTATTACCATTAAATACAATGAACTTAGGCTAGGGAGATAGTTCAGCAGTCTGAGTGCCTGCTTAATAAGCACAAGGACCTGGGGTCAAACCCAGGCACCACATGCTGCGCTGATGGAACCCTGGGTCTGCCAAACAGGCCACTGAAATCCAGCGTGGTGTCCTACACCGTAATCCCAGTCCTGGGGAGGCTGAGACAAGAGGATCACTACAAGTCTGAGCTGCGTAGCCAGACCCTGCACCAAATACATACATTTTAAAAAATAATAAAAATAATTTTCTTTAGTTTTGATATACAAGAGCAAGCCAGCCAATCATGGGAGGATAATATTGACAATGGAGGCACCGACTTTCTGGAAATTTGAAGGTCAGTGAATGAAGCTTTAGAATGACTGTGGTAAATTTAGCCCTCTTAGAAATCCTAGGGCCAGCCACATAGCTCAGTGGATTAAAGCACCTGCTAGCAGGCTCTGGAGCTGGGGTGTTCAATCCCCGGGCCTGCTGTGCCGCCCCCCACCCTGGGTGGGGGCTTGCTGAGTTGGCAATTGAGAGTGGGCATGGTGGCGCACTCTTGTAATCCCAGCTTTTTGGAGGCTGTAAATAGGCGGATCACTACAAGTTTGAACACCCTGTAGACCCTTCCCTAAAATTTAAGAAAGAAAGAAAGAAAGAAAGAAAGAAAGAAAGAAAGAAAGAAAGAAAGAAACCCTTCTTTGCATTAGCCAGAGAGAAATCTGTGAGTGATGAAGGATGTTGAGCTGTTGGAAAGAGCACAAGACTGTGATTCGAACGCTTCTTCACGTGCAGAGCAACCGCCGTGCCGTGAATGTGCCTCCTCTGAGCTCGCATCCTTAACTCAGTTTCACTGACAACAATCTCAAAGTTCAGCAGTGTTCTTCTCTTCCCACCTGAGAGCGCCCGCGAGAACAGGAGTTTGGGGAGCCTGTTTGCGTGGCGTGTTTGCTAAAAAGGATGCATGTACAATGTTGTGGAACGGCAACTACATTTAATGCCAGATTTTAGCCTGTGTGTATGTCATCCTCCAGGGAATTTGCAGGGAATTTGCTGGCAGTGGTAGAAGCTTTGCCAACTAAAGCAATATGAGAAACGATATAACTTTAGACATCTAGGACTGGATTTAAAAATTATTATGATCATTTGATATTAGCCTATTTTTGTAGCACACAGAATATTATCATCCAATTTCTTTGTTTTAACTTGTTTTCTTGTTTGTCTCAGGAAAATCAAAGCCATTTAAGAGCTTTATCACTGCCATTCTGGTTGGGCAAATATTAAAATTTCAAGGTATGACTTATTGTCTTTATAAGCATAAACAACAAGGAGGGACAACAAATTCAGTTACTAACCTGTAATTTTCTAGCAGACCCAAGAAATAATAATGTTCAATGACAAATGATAGAGCATATGTCTTAAAATTAAATTTTTCACATAATTTTACAACATAGGAATGTTTTATTTTTTCTAGCATTTATTCTAGAGTTAACATTCCTGTAAGGGAGTTGATAAAAAATATTGCACATTTTAAAGAACAACGCAAAAGGGGTATAGCCTAAATTCAGCTATTATGAACACACAAAAAGGGAATGTGTGTTGCTTCTGTTGCTTCCCTGGGTGTCAACCTACTATTGTAACACAATTTACATTCCTTGTAGAAGAAAAGATCTCAACACCAAGATCTAATAAACTGAAACTTTTGCCCCCGACCTTTAAAATGATCTCCTTACTGCATTATAGATCTCCTCACTGGGGCCAAGCTTATTTACTGTGACTGTTTTATGTTGTGGTTTGGGTACTCTCTGATGAAAGCTCTTCTAGACAAAGTAGTGAATTCAAAATACAGCACCTCAATAAAAACCTTAATTAATAAGGACATGAGCAAAGTGTGTAAAACTGTCACATAGTGAAGAAAATATAAAATATTCTAATTGGAAGTGTCATCTCATTGGTGAAATACTCTGTCTCCTTTAGTCCTCTCTTACACAGGTGTCCTTCAGCAAAGGAGAAAGCACTAAGAAAACGTGTCTGGTGAGCTTTAGGTGTATCGGTAAAATAAGTCTACACCACAGTCATACCCAGTGAATATTGTTTTGAAGAAAACTTATTTTTCTTCCCACATCACAATTTTGGCAAAGTCTCTGAATAAAAATCAATTCAAGGCTGATGTTCAATTCACTTTCCTGTACTTAATTCAAGGTAATAAGGAAAAGCCACCAAAAGCAAACATTGAGAAGCAGTGCTCACAATTGTGACAGACACAAGATGGCCCAAAATGTGACTCATCGTCCTTTAAATTTAGCGTGCTCCTCTGAAGTCTCCTGCGTGTGGAAGGTGATGGTGTGCCACACTTGCTGGGGCCTTCACCCACTGACAGTGCAGTAGCTGACCATGCTGATGGGCGCTGGGCCCTGGCTGAAGGGGCTTTGGGGTCTAGCCAAGAAGGGTGTGCTCTTGTCCCCCGCTCCTCCCCGGCAGCCGAGGGTCGAGCGTGTTTTCTTCTGCCATGACTCTTGCCATGTTTTTCCCTTGGAGCCAGTTGACCACGGACTGAGATCAGGAATGAAAACAAATCTCTTCTAAATGATACATGTCAGTACTGCCTCCCGGGGAAGGGACAGTGACTAAGGCCAGGTATGCATGGTCAGGTTAAAAATCTACTGTTCATGCATAATCAATCGCTAAGTCTAATCAAATCTTGAAGTTTGCAGCATCAAGATTGTTCAAAGAGTAGATAAACAGTGTAGCAGTGAACTTGGACAAATGCATAAGCGTTTTGTGACATAAAACCTAATCCAGTAACTTGATACAAAAATGTGCTGCATAATAATAACAATAAAACAAGTACGTAATTTCTTTCCTTACCTGTTTTCTGTGGCCCAATTACAAGGAATTTTGGTAAGTGGTCACAGGTTTTCTCCCTGGACCAGATGTCTTTGTGCCGTTTATCATCACATGGATTCTATATGAACAAAGAATAACAAATCTCATTGTATATTGTTGAATGATTCTCGCTCTTAATGAATTGTTCAAAAGACAGGATTAAATTCTTGACTGATCTCCTGAAGCTAGAAGTTAGATCCTGCTCTGGTTCTCTGATTTCTAAATTCTTTTTTATGAAGTACTAGGCACCCCTTCTTATCTCTAGCCTCAGCTCAGAGTGGGGTCAATCCTGCGATCACTTCTCCTGGAGGGTGAGTTGCTAATTTCTGAATTACAGCCCTTTGCATTTAGGTTTTATATCTGTAGTTCAGAGGTTTAACTGAGCCTCATGTGATCAGTTTCACAACTTACTTTCAGTGCTAATGCTTTTCATATTGAAA
>NDGN011480903.1:0-17019 GCA_002564285.1 Tympanoctomys barrerae
AAGAAAGAAAAGAAAAGAAAGAAAAAGAAAAAAAGAAAGAAAGTTCATGCAAATGAATACCTGGCCTGAAACTCAGGGGGAAAAAAAAAGGCAGTAATATTGGTTGAATTCATGAAAAAAGTGTTTACCCCACAAAAGGACAGACTAATATAAAAATAGCTGGGTAGCTATAGTTCTTCCTACTGAGTCCTCCTCGTGTCCTTAAGGTGCTTCTGCATTTACTGAAGGGTTCTGGCCCCTTGGCTCCTGTATCTAAGACAAAATGGACAGTGCATTGTAGAAGTAGCCCTAGAAACAGTCTCTGGTGCATGGTTATAGGTGACAGATAACACATGGTCTCCTGAACCTCATGGGAGCAGTGTGTCATTTGTATGTTGAGTCCTGGGTGAATCAGTTGTCCCATGGGTAAAGATCAAAGGTGGCTGGTGCTTTTGCTCAGAACTGTCCAGGTTTGCAAGATGAGGCAGTACAGGGGCTTCCAAAGCTGGTACCTGATGATCCCAGGATTCTGTTAGGAGTTAGCAGGTGGTGGAGAAGATCCATCCATAGGAGATAAGATGATTAGGGCCACAAGCCAGGAGCATCTAGGACATTCCTGTTTGTGCAGTTTCTGAGTTCCTAGACTTGAAATCCCTCACCCTTTCTGAAACCTGCATCCTGCTTAATGCTGTTTTAATGAAGCTACTCCCTGTACCCCTACTCTGTAGAGTTGGTGGCATGACCTTGTGGTCTGTGAGTGGAGAGGGCCACACAGGCCACCTTGTTACAAGAGGAAGGTGGGTCTGGATGTATTGCACATCCAAGCAGCTTGTGATCACAGCAAGCAGAGAACAAGAACGACTGAAGTTTCTGGTATCTTCCTTTGATCTTTTCCTTTGATCCTTCCTTTAGCAGCTTGTTAGGAGAGTAAGGCCAGCCAGTCGGTATTTGGAGAGTTTGGTCTGTATTTGGAGGCTTCAGTAAGGTTTTTGATGCATTTGACATCCACAATTTCTGTTTCTGAAATTATCTTCCTGTTCCCTTTGCATTTGACAGCTATCTTAGTTACTTATATCTGGTTATTGAGACAATTACCCAACACTCAAAGAGGGAAAGGTTTATTTAGCTCATAGTTTGTAGAGGTTTTAGTTCTTAATCAGCTGTCTGTGAGGCAGGGTAGCCCATGTCAGAGAAGAAATTCTTCATGGTAGGCAGAAGGTAGCAAAACAAGGGACCTTAGCAGTGTCTTTCTGCCCCCTTTCTCTAGGCTACTCAGGGTGGGCAGCACTCGCACCCTTAATCCTAGTGCCCTTGAGCCTAGCATTACACTGTGAATCTGTCCCAGCATCCCACACTGCAGCCACTGACAAATCCCCACTTCTGACTGCATAAGGCCTTGGGGAACATCTAGACACAGCCACAAGGACTCAGAATAATGTTTATTGAAACTGAGAAGGGCCGGCCAGATAGCTCAGCAGATTAAAGTGCCTGCTTAGGCAGACACAGGGGTGAGGGGTTCAATCCCTGGCCTGCTATGTCAGCCTTGCCCCAGGTGTGCGCTGAGACAGCAATTGAGACTGGGTGTAGTGTCGCACACCTGTAATCCCAGCACTTGGGAGGCTGAAAACAAAGGATCACTATGAGTCTGATCTGTGTAGTAAGACCCAGTAGACCCTGTACTAAATACATTTAAAAGAAAGAAAGAAACTAAGAGGACAGCTGTTTTTTGACCCAGTTCTACAAAAGCGTTTTGTGATTCCTTATACGTGGGTTTGGAATGTGTCTGATGAAGTGTGTTTTTTCAAACTGTTAATATTACCCCTTAGTTATTGCAGACTGATCAGGCCCAGTCTCCCAAGTGGGTGGACAGTGAGTCAAGAGATATGATTTTAGGGCTTTAGGAAAATCAGAACCCTCTAACAGGATTTGAGATTCTGGAAGGGTGAGGCTGAAACAAAGAATTTCTCAGGGCTGCTGAATTTATTTGATATTTAAACAAAGGAGAGGGGGATATTGATGAAAACATGGGAACTTGAGTGGAATCTTGGGAGACAATTCAAAGACTTCCCCAAGTAGTAAAGTATGCAAACTAGGAGACTTGTTTCATCTCCAGGTTGACTTTTGTTGTAAGAGTGTGTAGCCTGCAGCTGACAGTCTCCTTTTAGTTAATTGGGGTTGGAGCCAAGCATCCTCACCTGGGGCCTTAGACAAGGGGTCTAGGCCTTGGACGGGCTCACAAGTAAACATGGAAAGCAGATTAGTTAATAGTAAATCCTGCTCAGAACTGTTTCATAGTGGTCTCCATCAGTGGCCCTCACTCCTACCCTCTCACCTTCCCTTTGTTACACCCAGGCTAACCGGCCTCCTGCAAAGCTCAACCTGTTGACCTGTCAGGTGAAGACGAACCCCGAGGAGAAGAAGTGTTTTGACCTTATCTCACGTAAGGCTCTTTGGGTGATTCTGTGCATCGGCAGATTCCTTAAATGTGCTTCTAGGTCATACATCCAATGCCTGACAGCGGGTATGGAAGCAGTGGTTTTGGAAGAACAGCACTCCCTTTCCAGCAAGCTGCCTTCTCTGTCTTTCAAACAGTGGTGCTTGGCTTGCCCTTCTCTCAGGCTGAGGACCGGACACAAGCAGCAGCCCTATTCCACAGCTTTGTAAATGTAAACACATACTATCTGCTCTCCATTTGAAATGAAAGGGCTGCACCAGACAAGCTCACAGGCACAAAGTACTTACAGGGTTTTGTTGTTGTTGTTGTTGTTGTTTTTTCTGAGACAGGGTCTAACTGTGTAATCCAGGCTGGCTTTAAACTCACTATGTTAGTGTAGGCAGTCCTCCTGCCTCAGCCTCTTGAGTGCTGAGATTATAGGTGCGCCACTACACCCAACTCAGTTTTTTATAAAGAAATTTTGTTACCGAAAGCCTCCATTTACTATTAGACATGCTATAAACAAAAATGATAGGGTCTTGAGTGGAGCCCTAGAGAGTTTGAACTGGTTTACCTTCCCATCTCTGCATTTGTCTCTCCAATTCTGTGAGCTTATCTTCTTCGTGGAATCAGCTACTGTGGTGAATCTTTACTCAGCATGCACCTCACCCTCCGAAAAGAAAACAAAAGGGTTGGAGAGGTTTTAAAAGAGATAGGACAGGCCTTTTGTTCCCTGTCATCTAAATGGCAAAGTTTGTTTGGGAAGGGAAACACCAGAGCCCCTTGTAAATGTGGAGTCACCAGGAGCTCAGCCTGATCATTCCATTTGCAGATGAAAGCTCTGGTCTGTGTGACACAGCCAGCTGCTCTTTCAGAGTCTGTCACATTGGGACATTTGTTGCCAGGGAGGATGGTCCCACTCCTCAGATGAGGGGATGGCTACACTTAAGAGCACTGTGCTGGCTGACACCCAGGACCGAGCTCTTGTGGCCCATTATTTCTCTTTTGTGTCAAGTCTGTGGTTTATATGTGCCTCACGAGCCTGCTGTAGACAGTTCTCACTCAGCTGTTTCAGAAGCCCACCTCCTTTGCCACACATTACTGGGCAGATTTTGCTTCTCCAACTTACCTGGTCTGAATGGAAGTAGCTCAGCCTTAGGTGTAGGTTGCTCACGTTACCTCCCAAATCTTGGCTCTCTGGGGCCTTGGAGTCCTCCAGCTGTGTCTCGGGCTGTGACCCATGCCTGAGAATTGGCAGCCTCTTCTGTCCATATCTGAGCCTAACTTCTGAATCACAAAATCCACTTCATTTTTCTTAATTTGAATCAGTTCTCCAACAACTTGTTTGTCTCAGTAACAGAAGGGTTAGAGGAAAACCTGTCTCCTTTGGCCCTGGTGTTAAAAAAAAAAAGAAACAGAAGAGTGGCCTGGTGTGTAGGAGAGAGGGTCAGTCCAGGAGCTGGGAAACTGGGTGTCCTGCTCTTTTCTGCCCCTTTTGCTCTTGGCCTTGGGCTCTGCCCAGGCAGTGTGCAGAGTGCTTTTAGTAGTGAAAACCACAACTGGAAGACCACTGTTGTCTGCTCCCTTTGGGGGAACAATTGTTTATTGGTGTTCCCAAGAGGAGTCCTTTGCTTGTCACTGCCACATGTAAAAGTAAGACATTCTCCCTTGCTTCCTTCTCAGATTCAGCTTTTGTTTTTAGATTTGTTTTGGGCTCATTGTTTCTGTGTACCTTTCCCCAGCTTTCCGTAGTGTAGCAATCCTAGAACCCAGCAGTGCACCGTGCACATTATCAGCCGTGTGCGTGGTTAGGAAGGAAAGCCTGGCAGTGGGTACTGGCACCAAGCCATGAACTGGCCTCACGTCCACCAGCGTTTCACTAACATCCTTGTCCTTCCACAGGATCCACCCTGACCCTACGTTGTAATTAGCTGTCATTTCGTCTGACTCCTCTCTCTGCACTTGTCCCTTACCTCTCATGATCTTGTACCTTTTGAAGCATACTGATCAGTCCTAGTGTCAGCTTTCTCTCCATTTGCGTTTCCTCTTGACTGACTGGAAGATAAAAGATTTTGGCAAGAATGACAAAACAGCAATGCTGTCATCTCACAGACCCCTCCCTCTGCATACAGAGGCACCAGCAGCCCTGCCGAGCCCTGTGGTGTGCCAGTGGTACCTGAGTGGCATTTCAGGACCGCCGATTCTTGACAGCATCCTGTGTCTTTGGATGTTGGGAGCACAGGGCTCCCAAAGCATAGTGTTCTTAGAATCTCTCCCATACCAACCTTTCTGTAAGAAACCCAGAAAGCATCTAAGAAAAGACTTCTATTATTTCCAGAAAGCTTAACATTGACTTTCTGTGGGCAGCTCTGCAATGAGTTTAGAAAGTACACTTTTAATGGGATGATGATTTTTCCTTCAAGCACCTTGAGTTTGTGGGAGCTGTGTCTTTCTGCAGCTGGGAAATGGGGCAGGTTTGTGAATTTGCATTACAAAGCCACAGTTACTGTCCCAGGCAATCCTTCGAAGGCAGGAGGGAGTGCTTGATTCTATACAAGTGATTAATTCCCTAGCCAGGGATGAGTTTATTCCTGCAGTTAATTATACATCATTTGCCATTTGTACGTGTGGACAATCTGGGCTTGCCACTGATGCCTCTGCTCTTCTGCAGATGACAGGACGTATCACTTCCAAGCAGAGGATGAGCAGGAGTGTCAGATGTGAGTGACCTGGGGTGGGACTCCGGGCCTCCCGAGCCCTTGTTCTTGGCTGTGACACTTGGCCACTGTCCCCATCATGTGTCTAGATGGATGTCTGTGCTGCAGAACAGCAAGGAAGAAGCTTTAAACAACGCATTTAAGGGTGACGACAGCACTGGGGAAAATAACATCATTCAGGAGCTGACCAAGGAGATCATCTCAGAGGTGCAGAGGATGACAGGCAACGATGTGTGCTGCGACTGTGGAGCACCAGGTGACTGGGTGTGCCCCACCCCGGGTTCTGGACCATTCAAATCCCATTTCCACTCGCAGAATCCAGTCATTGATTCTTGCTTCCACGATGTGAAGTGCAGCTCAGCCAGAGTTCATCCTGTTACGCAAATGCTTAACGAGCTGTGCAGACCACACTGGGTGGGGGCTAGAGGGTGTGTCCCTGCCAGCCCTCGGAGCAAATTAGAGTGAGGCAGCCTGGTGGACACAGAGGTGGCAGTGCCTCCTGAGAAATGAGAACCTAGCCACATGGGGGAGTCCAGGTCTTGGCCTCCTGTGGCTTCTGCGAGGCTGTAGGTATGCAGGAGGGGCCCAGGCTTTGCTGTAGCCTCTCTTGGCCCTGCTTTGTAGACCTCTTAAGATGATTTCACCCAGGTGTGGCAGTGTATATCTGAAATCCCAGCACTAGGAAAGTTGAGGCAGGAGGATCACCATGAGTTTCAAGCCAGTCTATGCTACATAGTGAATTGAAGGTCTTGTCTGAATTGCATTGAAGAGAGCCTATCTCAAAAATAAATATAAACAAGTAAGTTTTAGCTCAGCTTGGTCAACTTGGTGGGAACCTGCCTCAAAGTTTAAACAATTTAAAAGAGGCTAGGGGTATTGCCTAGTGCAGAGGCTCTGGGTCTGATCCCTAGCACCATAAACAAAGAAACAAGTAAATAACTGTCAGTCATTGTCAAGAACCCTAAGTTTAGTAGATGTCCATATTCTGTAAAATGAAGGAGCAAGTCCCTCTTTGCTGTTTTATTCAGTGACCAGTCACTTCTGTTTGCATTTTGTCAGAGGCTTCATTATAATGATACAGTATCAGTTAATTCTGGGTTGTTTTTTTTTTGTTTTTTGTTTTTTGTTTTGTTTTGTTTTTACCAGAAATGGAACTCATGACCTTGCATTTCCCAGGCAGGCACTGTGCTACTGTATCCCCAGCCCCTGGTTTATTTGTTTTTGCTTCTAGGAATCAAACTCAGGAATTTACTCCTGCTAGGCAAGCACTCTACCACTGAAGCCACATCCCCAGCCCTTTTCATTGTTAAACAACGTCTTCCTAAATTATACAGGCTGGCCTCAAACTTGCAGTGCTCCTGCCTCAGCCTTCTGAGTACTGGGATTATAGGTGTGCACCATACCTGGTCTAACAACTAGTATTTTTTAAATGTCTGCAGAATTGACTTATGCTAATTAAGATGGAAGGATCCTAGGCATGGTCAGTGGAACTATATACATAGTACCCTTTTTGAGAATTGTAAGATGAAAAAGAGTGTGGCTTTACCAGAATGTCAAGTTACCTTTTGTGTCTGTAGTTCTGGGTATTTCTATTAAAACACAACAAAAATAGAATGGACACTGGAGAAATGCCAGTAGGTTTCTATTACCCTGATAGCTATATTTGGTGTTAGATCCATTAAAAAAATATCCTTTGGGCAGAAGATGAGGTGGGGAGAGGTCAGTAATGAATTGCACTCTTTCTTGAGAAAAGGTAAGGACAGTGACAAAATGTTGCTGTCTCAAACACTGATAAAGAAGTCAGAGCTGGTATGGTAGCACACAGGTGGGCTCTCTGGGTCTGAGCCTCCTTCACACAGTGAGATCCTCCTTATCCTGCTCTCTTCACTGGCCTTTGTATGCTTCAACTAGATGTGACATGAAAATGTTCTAGGATTTCTGAAGCTCTTATGACACAGACTATTCCTGTCACCACCAAGTGCTGGACATAGCCTATTCTAAGCAGATAGTGGCGTCCCGTATTGCCTTTAGCATCCCCTGCCTGTATGTCTCATGGCCATTCCCCTTTGAGAACTAGAATGTGGAGCCTCTTGCCTTTTCTCTCGATCCACTCTGCTGGTCTGACCAGAGTGGGGAAGGGTGTGTTCTCCCTCCAGGACCAGCCCTGGAGGAACCCATGGTCACTTGATAGCCCTGCCTCCTACTGACTCCTGTGCTCATGGCACTTGCCACTTAATGAATGGGGAGATGGAGGTGGGATATGGTGGGGAGACCCACTGACTTTGGTCTGTATGTGGATTGCATGTTAATCAGTGTTCATTCTGGAGATGCAAGGTTTTAACTGTGTCAGAAATCAAACATGCTCATGTTCAAAACTCCACATTCAGGAGCCAGCAAGAAAATGCACCTCCTGGTCTCTTCCTGACTGCAAGCTCAAGTGTACCCTTTCTTCCTTGGCAGATCCTACATGGCTTTCTACCAACCTGGGCATCCTGACCTGCATCGAGTGTTCTGGAATCCACCGAGAGCTGGGGGTTCATTACTCCAGGATGCAGTCCCTGACCTTAGATGTGCTGGGAACGTCTGAGCTGCTGGTACTTTTTAGATTCTTGGTTTGGAAGTTGGAATTAAATGAGCAGAGAGCTAAGTTTTTATTTGGCATTCTTACTCATTTTGGTCTCTCAAAATATCAGTGGGCTGCTGGTGGTTTTGTTGCCAGATGGATTTGGGTAATTAGAAGCTCATTGATAATTCCTCCTTCTCAGAGATGAGCAAGTCGGGGCACTTGTTGTTACAAAACTTTATTCTGAAATACAAAATAGGAAGTGAACCCAAGATTCTGGTGTGAGATTCTGCAGAAACATTATAGGCTGCTTGCACGGCCCACTGCATCCATCTGAAGTACATACAGAAACCAAAGCAGAAAGGAGGAAAGACTTCCTTCTCTGTGAGCCATCAGCTGATTTCTGACCCTGCTTGGGTCACTCTTTGCCTTGCCCTCTCAGGAGAGACGCTGGTCTTCTTTTCACTGCTGCTTTCCTGAAAAGGCTTTCAGTCTTGGTTCCGTTATAACACAGAAGTCTGGGTCAGGGATGAGACAGGAGCACCTTATATGCAAACACTTTCAGAGTACTGAGCTGCTGCCTGGCTGAGTAAAAAGTGAATTGGGCTCATTCTGTGCTTCTGGCCACTGAAATCTTGAGTTTCCCTGACTGCTTCAGAGTCCTTGGTGGTTGGTTAGAATACAGTACATGAAACTCCTTCTCCAGGTAGCCGGGTATCCAACAGGGCATAGTAAGTGGATATTGGTTACCATTGATTGTAGTGTCAAGAGCAATAATCTCAACAGAAAAATCAATGATGGTGGTCAGTATTCCCCTCAGGGGTCATAAATCTTGACAAATCCTCTGGATTCGTGTGTCTGGATTGCTGATGCCTCTGAACTCTCTTGGGGACCCTCCCAGTCTTTTGTCTCAGAAGTCAGGAGTTGAGAGGAGCTGGAGTGGATCCTGGTGAACCTGGGTGGGGACAGCTCTGGTGACCTAAAGTTCAGGCACAACAAGGCCCCAGGGCACTCTTGTCACTGTGGTGGCTGCTTCTGCTGTGAAGATACAAGTGGCCTGCAGCCTACAGTGTGTGTGTGTGTGTGTGTGTGTGTGTGTGTGTGTGTGTGTTGGAATGGATGACAATAGTGGCAGCAAACTGAGGCTGTTGTGTTTTCAAAGACATATAGATTGTATCAGTAAACACTGATGGACTGTAGCAGTCACTACTTTTATCAATTTACTTATAGCAGTAGGAAGGATTAAGTCATGTATGGTAAAATAACTTGTTCTGCATTAGGCATTTCAAAAAGTGAATTACATTTATGAGCTCATGTGATCTCTGCAACAGCCTGATGTCCTTGGTGTGTTATCCTTGCTTTACTGAGGATAACAGAAGAAGAACTGGAGGCTTAGAAATGTTTTTAAAATGCTTCTGTTAAGAGACACCTGGGAGGAGGGCACCTCATCTCTGATTAGAGAGCTCACACTCTCCATTCAGCAGGGCCTGGGCCATGGACCGGGTTGTTTGGCCATGTGACTGCTCACCCACTACTGCCTGTTCATGGCTTGCTCTGAAGAGAACTCTAGTTTGCAGCCTGCCCATCCCTGTGGGCACCATGAACAGTTAGTTGTAAGTTACCCACATCTGTTTAGAATGTATATTTGGAAAGAGATGTTGAGTAGCAGCAGCACACACTTCTGTAAAACAGTCATGCAAATATACTGGGCACAGATAATAGAGCTGTACATAGTGCACACCTGTAATCCTACCTCTTGGGAGGCTGATGCTGGAGGTTTCAAACCAGCTACATAGTTAACTCAAGCCCAGCCTGAATGAAGGAGAAAGATGTAATATATTTCATTTATGAGTTAATGTAGTATAACTTTTAATGATGTTTGTCCAACAGGTGGCTCATAAAATTCTTAAAAATTTAACATTTGGCTCTCATGAGCTGTTGAAGCCTGACCCCAGCATGTTTTGAAACTGCTTAAAGGTGTCTCAAAAAAGGTCTACACCAAACAAGGTTGAAAGAAGGATAAATCCATCTTGATGAAAGATGACTTCTATAGTAATGCCTAATCCCTGATTCAAATTGCAGTTTCTGTATGCCAGGACTTCTTTTGTTTTGGTTTTTGGTTTGTTGAGACAAGATCTTGCTGTATAATCCAGGCTGACCCCAAACTCATGGTATTCTGCCTCATCCTCCTGAGTGTTGGCATTATAGGCATGCACTACCACACCTGCTCTTCTTTTTCCTGGTGGTCTCTTTTTAAAAGCACAAATAGAAGGTGCTAATGCATGTAAGGTTTGTTGTCCACCACCCCTCATCCCTGAGGTTTCATCCTCTGGTGGCCGAAGGGGGAGGTGGCTGTCTCCCCTCCTCCTCTCTCGCAGCCCACATTTTCTGTGTGTACTGGGACTGTGGTCCCAAAACCCTGTCTAAAACCTCAGCCCCCCAGCTCTGCAGTATAGAAGTGGGTGTTTCCATTCAATTACAAAGCCTACAAGTCTCTAGCCTTTTGGTACTTGTTTTGTTTAGACAATGAGCTATGTAACAAAGAATTTCCAAAAGTCTTGACACCTCTGTGTGTGTGTGTGTGTGTGTGTGTGTGTTTGTGTGTACGTGCACTGCTCATACATCTAACATTCCGCCTAACATATAGTATAAAACTTGTAAAATACCAGCTACTGTTATTACCTCCATCTCTAAGATGGTTTCAGCAGAATTCTTTCAGAAAAATCAACCATGAATCCTGATGCCTTGTCCCAGAGAGCCACCTGTTGTGCCCAGCCTGTGTGCTCATCCTGCGGGCCTCAAGGTACAGTGCCAGGGACTTAGGCACCATGTTCCTCAGCTTTTTCTTGTGTCACAAGTGTGAGCAGCTACACTTTCAGCCTATGCAAGATCAGGATGTGTAGCCTGGACAGCTGCTTTAGGCATTTCCCATTTTGTAGATAAAATAGCAGGATGGTCACACCTCAGGATGATGTTCTGTGCCAAGAGAGAGGATTTTAATTTATATGATAGATTTAGGGTGTGCAACTGTGGTTTTTTGGGTTTTCAGTTTTGGGCTCTTTTTTATGTGGTGGTGATTGTTTTGGTGTTTGGCTTTGTTTTTTTGAGACAGGGTCTTTCGGTGTAGCCCTTGAACTCACAGTGATCCTTCTGCCTCTGCTTCCTGAGTGCTGGGACTACAGACATGCACCACTGTGCCTGGCCAGCAGTGATGTTGGGATACATTACATACATGGTGGACCCATCCATCCCCATAAGTGTTCATCACTTGTGTTCAGAACTCAGACTCTTGTCTTAGTGTCAAAGGGACATTAGGAGAACAGAGGAAAGGGACAAAACAGAAGGGTCAGGAAGGCATAGGGGAGACCAAGGTGTCATATGCAGGTATAGGTTCACCAGAAGGAAACCTGCTATGCTACATAACTTAAGTGCACCTCCCCAAAAATCTAGTCTTTGGGGGCTGGGGAGATGGCTCAGTGGAATAAGCTCTTCCCTGGCAAGCACAAGGGCCTGAGTTCAATCCTCAGTTCCACAAAAAAAGAAAAAAAAACCTATGCAATTTTCAAGTATTCTTTACACTATACACGTGTTCCCTGTACTGCACAGCAAATGTCCTCTGTAGCCTGTGTTATGTCTCCAGAATTTTTTCAACTTGATTAACTGAAAGTGCTTAACTTGTTTCCCCACCACCACTTCCTGGTGACCACTGTTTTACTCTTTGGTTCTATGAGGTTGACTTCTTTATATGTCACTTAATTGAGAGAGCATGTGGTAGTTGGCTTTCTCTGCTGGCTTAGCATAATGGCTTCTGGGTTCGTGAATGTAGCCACAAAGGCAGGATTTCACTCTTTCCTGAGCTTCATAGTACTCCCTCATTGATATGTACCATACTATCCTTACCTGTTTTTCCATGCCAGATGGTTAATTCTGCAGAAATTTTATTTCCTTTGCATATCTGGTTGTGGTATTCCTGGAACATGGGAAAATCTGTTATTTGCAGAACCTCATTGTTATTTTCCACAGTGTCTACACCAGTCTCCATCCCCACCAACACAGCCAAAGGTCCGCCATCCTTCCCACTTCATGATTTGCCATTTTTGTCCTTGGAAGACAAGACCCTCCAACAAGCAAGAGGTGATACCTCATTGTGGTTTTCATTTGCATTTTCTTGACAATTGAGGATGCTCTTGGCCATGTTTATGTCTTCTCCTTGAGAATGCCTGTCTTGGTCCTTCACCCATGTTTTGAAAAATTGCTTTGTTGCTATTGAGTGACCTGTGTTCCTTCAGCATAGTGTATTTTAAACTCTTTCCCACATATGGTTTCTAATTCTCTCTCCTGGCCCATGGGAGGGTTTTTCATGCTCTTAGTGTTTCCTTTGCTGTGTAGACATTAGGTTGAAGTAGTTCTGTGTATCTGTCCTTGCGTTTTTGGTAATGAAAAGTGTTTATTTTATTTATTAACTTCTTGTTCAGACTGACCATGCACTCCCTCTGCGGCCCAAACTGGGCTCACATTGTCTTCTGAGTGTTGGGATCACAGGCGTGTGCTCAGCTTAGGAAAGGTGGGAATAGGCTGAAAGAGACCGCAAGTATATATGAGCAAGGCCTGCTTTGATTTGCATTTTCATTTCTTCTCTGGCATTATGTCCCTCCACAGACAGATGCTCACCCAGTAAAATGTCACCCATCCTCCATATGGCCCAAGTATATTCCTTGTGATTAGTGCCTTTTGCTTAATTATGTAAAGTATTTCTGGCCTCTGGCCCACAGTTACTGCTACTGTCTCCCTTCCACCTTGATTTTGTTCCAGGGCACTCTTGTCTTCTGCTGTCATTGAGTGTACTTCTGCAGTGGCTATGAAGGGGTCTGGTTAGGGACCATCTTTTCTTCCCCTTACCTGCTTTGAGAATCACTTTTCATGTGATGCCATGGAACTAGAGGAATTGTAGCATTTATTTGATTACTTCAGGGAGTCAAGTGTCCCTAAGACTTCAGCACACAGCAGCTCAGAAAACCTTCAGGTGGACATCGATTTTAAAAGGCTTCCTCTCTTCCATACAGAGGCTATAGGTACACATTCATTACTTTTCAGGTGATATAAGAAACAGTACCACAATCCTTGTGTCCTCTGACCATTTCAAGACCATTAATGAAATTATTAAATCTTCCATGAGTCGAAGAAAAAGTGTCAGGAAGCTTCAAAACCAGGCTCTGCCTCCTGCCCACTCCCACTGCCCTTCCACGAGGCCTGCGTGTGTGGGCAGGGACATCTGGACACCCCTCAAAGACCAGGGTCGGTTCATACCTCATAACTACTCTGGATCCCCAGAGCAGCTGTCCAGGACTGTACTCCATGGACCCTTGGCTTCAAGCCACCGAGTGACAGTTGTGCTGCAGGCACTGTCACCGGGGCTCCCTGTACATTCTCTCTTCTCCATGCCAGAGCTTGGTTGAAATACCAAGGCCTGAGAGGCAAAGAAGCTTGCCTAATTCAGCAGTGCCTGTGCCTGTTATCCCAGCACACAGGAAGCTGGGCCAGGAGGATCACTGCAAGTTTGAGGCCAGCCTGAGCTACTTAGTGAGTTCAAGACCAGCCTAAACTATATAGTGAGACAAAAATAAATAAATAAATAAAAGCTGGGTATGTGATGCACACTTGTGGAAGCTCCCTGGACCAGCTGTCCCTGATGAACCAGCCGGTTCCAAACAGAAGGGAAGTAGCTTTCTGATTTCTGGGGATTCTCCTCCTCCCACCCCAATCCATCTGTTTAACCCAGGCAAGGAGGCTTCAGAGAGTCTCCCATCTCACAAAGAGTGTACTGTAGCTGCTGCTGTCACTCATGGTCAAGAAATGGTGCATGGCAAGGGGTTGTATTCCTGCCATGGGCAGGAGCTCATGTTGGCTGGTAACTCAGGCCCCCTGCATGTGAACCTATTCTGGATTTGACCCGTCCCACAGCAGTGGCCTCCCGTGACCACTGGTTCTGGAGCCTCGTGTTCAGGAAACTTCAGCCTGGCGGCCTGGCGGCCTGGCTTCTCACCTTCACACCTGGGCGTGAGGCTGCAGAGCCAGCAGCAAGGGGTTAGCATTGGTGTTTAATGCTTTTCCTGTCTAGGAACTTCTGTTCACTTGTGAACAGAAAGGACAAGATGAAATCAGCGAGGAGGCTCATCACACCACTGGGAAGCTGCCCTGCATGTGTCTCTTATCATGTGTTGCAGAAAAATCTTCTGAGCCAAATGTGATGGTGCCGGCCTGTAATCCCAGCATTCTGGGCAGCTGAGACAGGAGGATTACAAATTCAAGGACAGCCTGCTAACTTAGTGAAATCTTGTCTCAGAAAATAAGGGCAGGTGATGCAGCTCAATGTAAACACCCTGGCTCAGTCCCTAGTAATACAGAGAGAAAGGGGTAAAGGAGAGAAGGACCAAAAAGAACCATCTTCTGCATCTGTCACTATCTCCTTCACATTGCATGTTGTTCCACCTGGAAGAACGTCTGACCTGGTTGGACTCAGGTCTGCTTGGCCCTTCCTCCAGCCACTTCCACTGGGAGCAGACACATCTGTTGGGCCTCCCGGTGCATCTCTATCAACCCTTTGTCTCCACAGTTAATTTGGAACGATTGAAGGTGTCACCAATTCCCCCAACATTTTTAGTGAGGACATTAAAAAAACTCACTCTCAAAGCACAGTGCTAGGACCTCCGTTCTAGTACTGTTACTTGAAATACTGAAGACTCTGAGCTATGGTACAGAACAATTACTTGGCTACAGGCAGGCCCAGCTCCATCCCTCACGCTGCAAACAAATTAAAAGTGAGTCTAGCTGAGCATGGTAGCCCATGCCTATTGCTGTAACACTTAGGAGGCTAGGCAGGAGGTTGGGACAGGTTTGCTGAGAATTTGAGGCCAGTGTGCCTCCTCATAGTGAGTTCAATGCCAGCCTGAACTATACAGCAAGACCCTGTCTCAAAAAACTGAAGGAAAAAATCAGACCTTGGAGCTTCCCATATGGCAGATACGGAGCTAGGTGTTAGAAATGAGACGATTAAATCTCTGCCTACTCTTAAGGAGTTCCTGGTCGTTCATTCATTCAAAAGGAGGCTGTTTGTCCATTGTCAAAGTAGCATGTGACACTGCAAGTGTCTGCTCCATCAGGCTCAGGCTTGGTGTGCAGTGAAGAGCTTTGCCTGTGTCTCAAGGAGGAAGCCGGTGGGCACAGATGACCTTACATCTGGCCCTAATGTGACATTTGCAGTGCTTTGGTCTCCGAGTACTTCACCAGCTCATCCTGTTTCTGCCCTTGCTGCCATGCTTGAGGTTGGTGTCCTGCCCATGCTGTGAACAGAGGGTAATGCTTTCCCTTGGTCACACAGCCAGTGATGCAGCCACAACTTGGAGCTGGGTTGGGGCTGCCTAGCCCTGTACCACTTGCATTCTTAGCACCTCACAGTCAGGGCCAGGATGGTGGCACAAGTCAGGGATGGAGGGAGGGAACCTCGCAGCCATGGCCTGCTTCTCCCTGGCCTGTGGGGACCACCCAAGGCACATTATTCAAAGCCCTCTTCAGAAGGCAGGCTGCTTCTCTGTGATTTTTGGCTTCCTCTGGGCTTTGGCTTTGTCCATCTTCATTAATGGTGAGCCATTTTATTGCTCTATTTCTTAGCAGCCATTAAATAAATCATCAGCAGGATAAGTAACGGGTAGCAGTGGGATGCATTAATAATTGAGTGCCCTGAAATAGACTTTTGTTTTTGCAGCTTGCGAAGAATATTGGGAATGCAGGCTTTAACGAGATTATGGAGTGTTGCCTGCCACCTGAGGATACTGTCAAACCCAACCCAGGCAGTGACATGTAAGTACAGGCCTGGCCACTGGCAGTTCTTCAATGAAAACTTGCCCTTCAAAGTAGGGGAATGACAAGGTTGAGATGTATCAAGTGTTATTTCTTCTTCTTCTTTTCTTTTCAAACAAGGTCTTACTGTATAGCCCAGCCTGCCCTCAGACTCCTACTGATCCTCCCGCTTCAGCCTTTTAAGGACTGGGATCACAGGCATGCATAACCATGCCCAGCCAGTTTTTGTTCTTTAAAAATCAAACCAGCTTAAATTAAATAGGAAGCTTCCTTTTCTTTTTCTGTTCCTCTTCTCTCCCCTTCCCTTTCCTTTCTCTCTTCCTGTCTCTCCTTGTTTTTGTTTTTGTTTTTGTTTTTCTTGGCTTTCTTATTGGGTCCTTTTGTGTGTCCAGATAGAAACTTGGCACAGCTGAGTTCTGCTTCTAGGAATTGGCCAGAGGGCTAGAGGTTCAGTGGATGCCCCACATACATGTTGTATGCTCTGTGCTCCTGCCCTCTGTGCTCTGGCTGACTCCTCCCCGGCTGCTTTTGCATCTTGGTTCTCCATGTGGATTCCAATCCTCCAGGGGGATAGGTTGTCATGGACACATGACACACGTACACCTGGTTATGTGTTACACCCTCTGCCGAGAGTTATTCCCTTCAAGAAAAACCTGTGGGGTTTTTCCTGTTGACCTAGGGCTTGGCTCATCCTGCTGTGTCCTGCTGGCCCCGAGTGGTGGCATCTACTAGGGGGTGATGATGTGTTCTTGGCAGTCTCATCACAGTGTGGGCCCCGACCACTGTGGTCCTGAGGAGGCAGAGGACATCAGTCCAGGCACTGGTCTTTGGCATCATCAGCGAGCTCCAGCCTGTTTGTTAGGAAGGCGACCTGTGTGCCTCAGGAGGGCCCAGGGTGGTCACCACTTGGCTGTGACACAGTGGGGCAGAAGGAGAGGCCAGTCCTCTGGGAGTTGGAAGAGACCCCCCACCTACACTGTATGGGAGGCAGATCTGAACTATCCTGGCAGGAGAGAGAAAAGTGAACAGAGGGGTTCACTTGGGTTTGTCTAGGAGAAAGTGAGCATCTCATTCCAGAGACCACATTTCTGCAGAAGCAGCCTGAGATGGAATGAGTACAGAGCCCTCTGAGAGATTCCAGGCACTGTCACATGCCTTGAAGAGTGGCTTTACATGCAGGTGCGGGCCCTTTGTGAAACAGTTTAGATTTTGTAATCATTTCTCAGGTACACATTTGGGTGTGGTGACAAAGCAGAGATGCACTGAAGGGACAGAGTAGGGACATGACCATGTCTGTCCCTGGCTCCCAGGGCTAAGGTGGCCAGGTAGGCCAAGGGAGTGCAGAATGAAAGTCTGCTTGCACTTGTATGTTGGCACTCAGTTTTGACCCAAGAATTTCCTCAAGGTGGGGGCTGGCGAGATGGCTCAGTGGTCTAAAGCACCTACTTGGAAAAAGCTTGGCAAAGCAC